>PVJA010001659.1:89881-117381 GCA_004027025.1 Myocastor coypus | reverse complement strand
GTTGACCAAAAATCCTTCTTCTTTAGAATGCATTAACCTTCTGATCTAGTTCCCCTCCAAACTGTGGATGTTTGAGAATCCATTAAAGCCTCTGCACTAGAAAATTCTGCCGGCACATGATTTACAACTGATCTGAAAGGACTTGAAGCTAAGCCACAGGCCCTGACGTGGAACCTATGTTGAAGTGGGCTCTATTTGGGACATGTGATACAAGAGTACATATAGGTCCATTTCCCAAGATCAGTATTAGGAGGCCATTGTCTCTGGAGCTGATGGGATGAGTCAACTGCAAGGAAAGACACCTTAGTGACTTCTGGGTTTGTCCCGGGAATTTACTACATCACTGGGTCTTGTAGAGGTGCCTGGCTCAGGGGTTCTCAGGCACTTCAATTACAACAACTGACATGGCCATGCAAGCAGATATAAACCAGGACAATCCACCAGTAACTGAAATTGGGAAGTGCTGCCTTCAGATTCTGTTCTATAACTGATATGAGTGAGTGAGTGAGTGAGTGAGTGTGTTATGTGTGTGCACACACATGTATGCTTGAGAATCTAAGGCAAATCTCAATAGTTTGGTTGTGTTAATGTAGTCTCATCTGAAACAAATCTTCAGTTTGAATGATTTCTCCAAAGGAATTATGGGAGAAAACCCAACAAAACAAGCAATTTAATCATTCAGACCTATCCTAAAAAGTGATCCAGATTCCCACTGTGCTCTGAGCAACCCAATGGCCCTGGCCAGGAGGGCAGAAAGATGTATTCTCCATGCTTGTGGAAAATCCTCTGCTGGAGGGGCAGGGGCATATGAGTATGGGAATTCTCCACACATGTCACTTACACAGCGACCTGAGACCCCAGCAGGCTGAAAGGTTGAAGGTCATTAATCTAGTGAAGGCACAGCTGCAATTCCAGCCTGCTCATCTTCAGCGCTTCCACCCCAATTACAGTCAGATGGGGGAGGGGGTAAAGAGGAGAAGGTATACACAAAGATATATCTCCTTGCTGTGCATAGGGCACTTCTGGAACATAAGGACCTGAGGGACAGTGTCTCCTGGGGCATTCTGGGGTCTGTGGCTTATCCTGTTCCCCTTGCTTGATGTTAGTTAGAAATGTCTTTGGTTACTGGCCACTGAATTTCCATCTGCCCTCTGACTTTACTGTACATCCTGAGGCTCCTTGTGGCACATATTGCAATATTCAACTTCTCTGGCTTCAGTGTCATGGAGGCACACAGAGTATTCCTCCTGCTGTCCCTTTGGGATGTGGAGATAGTGACCCTGGAGCTCACTTAGCATTTGGTGGGTATAGACCTAGATTCTGAGCATCTATCCAGTTCCACAGCTACAGCTGAGTAATGCTCCAGTGGGAACAGGAGTCATCAGTCTTTCTAGTGCTCCAGCCTGAGTTGATTAGTTTTACACTCTTGAGTTTAGCAAAGATTGAAGCAAAGACTCTTCATGGGGCAGTGCTCTTGTCTTAATAGGGCATCTGAAGCTTACAGTAATTGCCAAGCTCAGGCCCTAGGCTGCAGAGATGAACCTCTGTTCCTTGCTTGGTGTGTTATTTTGTTGATTTACTTTGGATAGGTTTACTTGAGAGGGCTCTAAGCACCCTTCACTCATACTGGGGTTTGTCTCCCATTTCTGTGTGTGTGTGTGTGTGTGTGTGTGTGTGTGTGTGTGTCTGTCTGTCTGTCTGTCTGTCTGTCTGTCTCTGTATCTCTCTGACATCCTGAGGGTTTCTAAATTAACTCTGCTAATTCTCATCTTTGTCATGCAGGGTTCCAGGGAGCTACTCACTGTCTTGCCCTATGAACCAAGCAGCTCTGCACTGAGTACCTCAGTGAAACTTTTTCCCAGTTGATTACAACATTGCCAAACTTTTGGCAGAACACTTGAGTCCACTCAGTGATCGCTATTAAGTTTTCTCTCCCACTCAGATCGTTGGCTTTGCATATTGTATTATTCTTTGGCTGAGTCTATAGGCATTGGGGTTATCTAGAAGGGCCAAAGAAATAGCACTTATTCATGTTGACTACCATGCTGTGGACCCAGCGGTGCCAAGAACTTTAATCTGCTAGAGATAAACATCTAAGAGCTATCCAGCTACAGCACTAGGCAAATATTCCTTCCTCTAAGCCAGTTTTCTTTTGCTCTCAGAAAAAGGCCTTCCATTGCTTTTGCCTCATGGAGTTAGTTATATATGTCTCAATCATTTCCTACTTGGGTTCTATGCTTTATGCTGGCCAGAAATGAAATGATGTCTTCTGGATATCCAAGGAGCTCAATAGATGTCAGAAAGACTGCCGGGTGTGGTGGCGCACGCCTGTAATCCCAGCACTCGGGAGGCTGAGGCAGGAGGATTGATGCGAGTTTGAGACCAGCCTGGGCTACAAAAGTGAGCTCAAGGCCAGCCTGAACTGCATAGCGAGACCCTGTCTCAAAAAGACAAAAAAAACAAAAACAAAACAAAAAAAAAACCTATAAAGGGAGCTGGGGAGATAGCTCCGAGGTACAAGTGTCTGCTGGGCAAGTGCAAGGTTGTGAGTTTGAACCCCGGTTCCACAAAAAAAAAAAAAAAAAGAAGAAAGACTAACTGTGGGCTCTGGAAAGTAAAAACTGTTAGGAATCTGCTTTATGCCCTTGTGAAACACCCACATGACTTACTGTCCTGTCACTTGTCTAGGTTTCCAAAGTTTTCATCATTCTAGTTAGTCCGTAATTCAAATCCAGAGCCCACATCACCTGCTCTGTGAATCTGCTGAGTGATTGTTCCCAAACTTCAGCCTGTGCAAACAACACAAGAAATATGGGGGCCTCTCGGTAAGAACCTCAGCCCTTACCATCTCCACCCAGAGCTAGGGCTCATTTTCCCACAGGCCAGCTATCTTCTAGGGAGGACCTGTGGAACTGTTGGTGAGCATAATCTGACTCTGGGGTGTGCTGGCCTGGAAGGAGCCCACAGGCAACTCTACTGGGACCACTGTGCCTCTACACAGCTGGTCTCTCTGCTCACCACCGTTCCCACCAAGGGTCCTTGCTCTAAGCCTTCTCCTCAGGACATAGGCACCAACCCACATATGTCCTGGGCACAAGAGGCCATGCCCTCACCCAGCCAGGGCTGGTACAGTTGACATCCCCTGAGGAAGCAGTCTGACCCTCACCCTCCCTTTGTCTTCTAGCACACGACCCTCAGGGAACAGCCTTCTCTCATACTCACCTGCTTCCTTCTGGTCTTTGACCCTGCTGTGGTAAAAAAGGTGCAAACACATCAAGAATGTGTGTACCTCCTCCCCTCTACCGCCGAGGGCCAGCATGGGATGGTCCCTGGGAGACAGCCCTGCAGGAGACCACACCTCCTGCCTTTCATAGGGAGATCACCAACTGTCGGTCAACTTGCACAGTCCAGCCGAACTGAGCTAGGTACGAGTATGAGAGGCCTGCCTGAGGATTTTTGCCAGCAGCATGAGACGCAGAACTAGGGAAGCTATTGGAGCTATGGGAAGCTGCTGGTTCTCTTGGGCTATGCTGCTGAGGACCTTGTCATGCTGGCTTTCCTGGTGAACTTAGTTGTTTTTGTCAGAGGAAGAGCTCGGGACTTCATTGTCATGGGGAACTGCTGGTGGTTCACTGTGGGAGCTCTGGTCCTCTCCCTGAACATTGCTTCTTGGCTCCAGAGGGGAAGACAGTGCGCTGCTCAGTCTCCTGGAGAGGCATTTTGCATTGGCTTCCCTGATGGGAACTCAGCTTTCCTCATGGTCTGCTGAGCCCAGGACCTTCCTGGTGCTGAGCATGGCTGAGGTACTTTTCAAGGCAGTTCTGTTTCTTACCTTGAGCATTGCTTCCTGACTCCAGTGAAGATCCCTCAGCCTGCTGGCGCAGATGCTTCTTCCTGCTGGCACTGACTTTCTAGCTTCCAACACTGACCTTTGGGGCCTTCCCAGTGCAGATCTGTGAAACAGGCCTGCATGAGACCTTGTCATGGGCTCTGGGCTCTGGGTCTGCAGTTGGACTTGTGGGAGGCATTGTCATGAGCTCTAGGTCTTTATCTGGACTCACACAGGACATTATCATAGGATCCAGGCTCTCAGCTGGCTTCTTTGGTCTTTAGTGTATGGACAGGTTTCCTGCACTCTTAGATGTGATTGTTTGGATGATTCTTTATAAAATTATCTTATAAAATGTGTTTCCTATATTTCTCCCTTTGCAAAATCCCCAAACTGTGACAAATCAGCACAGAGAAGGCTGTAAGACTACCTCATGCTGGTAGCATATAAGCAGTTACACTGAATACTTTGGTGTGAGTCCTTAAGAAACAAGCGTGACTGCTCTGACTCGATTCCTCTTTCCACTCACTACGTGGAGAAGGGGCAAACCAAAGGACCCACGGGATGTCAAAGATACAAGATGGGAAGACCCTGACCTAATACATGGAAGAAGATTACCTGGGTGACCAATAATGCCCACCTTGGACTGAGTCACATGAAAGACACAGAAAGGATCATTGTGTCATTGCCTCGGTTTCTGCCATTTGGTTCCCAGTCTTGGTACTGCTGGGAGGTGGTGGAGACTTTAAGGGGTGGGGTCTAGTGGGAGAAAGGAATGTCACTGGAGGCGTGGCTCTGAGGGGATTGTGGGACTTCACCCCTTTCCATCTTCTCTCTTAGCATCATGGCATGAAGTGAGGGACCGTGCACTCTGCCACCTCACACTCACTGTAGAAGTTAGAGCAAAAGGCCACCTCACTATGGATTGAAAGCCCCAACACTAGGATTCCAAATAAACCTTTCAGCTTTATGCATGCATTAGCTCAAGTATTTGTTCCAGTGACAGACAGCTAACATGGCCACTGAGATGAGGGCCATCCATTATGGCAGTTGCTCTGCCCTCCTCCTCCAGTGCCTGTCACTGTCTCGTCTTCTCTGGAGCTTCTAGCTCCTACCAGAGCTTCCCCTAGGTGTGGCTGCTCATGCTGATGTGACAGCCCAACTAAGGCACCAATTTCCCCACGGCGGTTGAAATCTACATCCTGAGGGTGCGTAGTGTGGCAGTTGGGATGCTCCAAATCTCTTAGCCACATGAGTTCCATGCCTTCAGGGGATGTGCCGCGGGCAGTGCCCATGCTGCTGCGAGGAGGACTAGAGTTCAGGCCTTTGAACAGGCCAGGTGAGGCTGTGCCTGGCTGCACGGGGTAGCCTATCTCCCGCTCAGCTCTTGAACCTGTTAAGCAGAAGAATGATGCTCACCTCAGAGGGTGACCAGGAAGCTTTCACAGCGTGAGAAACCTAAGGGACTGGACTCACATCAGGGACTTAGGAATATCCTCCTTCCTGAGAAGGAAGGTCAGATGCCTGTTGTCTGACTGAAAGTCACCTGGGGAAGTAAAGAGGGAAAACCCTGCAAAGCCCAAGACGATCCTCACTTTCAGCAGTGGCCTTCCCACTTGGGGAGAGGAGCTCAGTAGTCTGCAGGGAGGCAGCCAGTCTCCGATTAGGACAGCTGTCCCAGACTCACCCAGGTGGCAATCCCTGGAGAGGCGGCAGGTGGCATGTGCTGTGCCCAGTGGCCCAGTCCCACCACATCCAGAGCCCCCGCAGCAGACAGAAGCTGTTCTCAGGGCTCGTAGAACATCCCTCTGAGTGTGGGCCACCTTCCTCCCATCTGGGATGCAGGATCAGCACTCTCCTGGATCATCTTTGCTTTTCGTGGATGCATTCCAGGGCTTTGTTTTAGAAAGCCCATGGCTTCCTCAGAGCCAGTTATCTGAGAGGAAGGTGACACAGTGGTCCTTTCTCTGATGCCCCCTCCAGTGCCCCTCCCCTCCCCCCAAGCCTAAGTTTGTCTTCCCAGATCTCTTCTTGCACTTACTGGTGCATGGCATGACCAAAGTACTCCTTGGGATACGAATACCTCGTATCCTGCCCTCCACAAGAGCGCTGGCCAGAACCCAGGCAAGGGACCTGCCCGTCACCTGTCCTCTCTCCAAGGCCCTTGCCACTATCTTTCCTCAGAGCCTGGGGCCTGACTTCTGCCTTTCTCCATTCCACTGCACCGATAGAGCAGGTCAGCTCTCAACTAAGCAGGGACAAAACCATGATGCTTCTGGCAACTCTTAAAAGTACTTCGGAGGCTTTCATTTCAAAGGGAATCAGAGACTGGGCTGGGGAGAGAGCTTGGCAGGCTAAGCGCCTGCCCAGGGCTCAAGGTGTAATCTCTGCTCAGAAAAGCATGGACTTAGCAGTGGGGTGGGAGTACAAGGCAGTGGGCTGTTTCCTCTCTGGACAGGCACGGAGTGCAGAGAGCAGCGGAGGTCACATGGGGCAGCACTTCCCTGGGGCAGTCGTGCAGCCCTTTGCTCCCTTCGCTCACCAGTTTCTATCCATCCAAATAGATAAGGTGAATATCTTCAAAATGTGGAGAAAAGAGAATGTTAAATTAGAGAAAACAGTAAAGGGCCTCCCTAAAAAATAAAAACAGAACTTTTTTTTTTTTGTCCTTCTTTTTGAGACAGGGTCTTGCTATGCAGTTCAGGCTGGCCTTGAGCTCACTTTTGTAGCCCAGGCTGATCTCGAACTCACATCAGTCCTCCTGCCTCAGCCTCCCAAGTGCTGGGATTACAGGCGTGCACCACCACGCCTGGCTAAAAGCAGAACTTATAATAACCCAGCAAACCCATTACTGGGTACGTGTCCCCCCCCAAATTGAAATGAGGATCTCAGAGATGACAGCACTCTCACGTTATTCTAGCACTTCTCGCACTTGCCAAGTTATAGAATAGAATGAGGTATCAATACATGAATGGAAAAAGAAAATACAGTCTTGGTGATATCTCATAATCTAAGCAACTACTTTTAAGATAATAATGTACAATATAACAACCATTGTTAATTTCCTGTCACCTTGTTTGGAAATTCTATATCCTTTTTATTGCTTTTTTTCTTCTTAAAATAAAATCTGTTGTCATTCACAAAAACTAAAGAGGTAAGCCACTGGAGGACTCTGTATTAAGTGCAATAAACCAGGCACAGAAAAACAAAACTCACGTGTTCTCCTTTATGTGTGAATTCTACAACTGGACTCAAACAAGAGTGGAGCAGTGTAGGGTGGGGAAGGAGATGGGGGTCAGGTGGCACGAAGCTCACACAGGAGGAATAAATGCTTTCTTCAAAATCTGTTGTGTAGCGGCATGCATGTAAATAACAAATGACTATACCTTCTGTCATCCCTATATTTCAAATGTTTTATCACAACAGTAAGTATTTTTGGTGATGGCTATGTTAATTGGCTTGATTTAGCTACTCCCTGTTTCATTCGTATGTCATAATGTATCTCAGAGATATGTTCAGCTAATGATCTGGGGGACTTGGGTTCACCACAAAGCATGGAGGTCAGTCTGATTAGTGTGCCTAATTGTATAAACCTGGTCCACCCAACATATAGGCCTGGCTCTCCAGGGCTCAGCACTCCCCAGCTATGGAACTGAGGACAGCATATTAGCCTGTAGAGGTCAATGCTCTGAAACCCTCACCTGGGCCTGGAATGGCAGCTCACAGATGCCCTGGATGCCAAGGGATCTGTCAATGTCCTCTGGCCCTCAAAGGAGCCCCTGAGGATGTCTAGGACAGACAGACATGAGCCACCATCCGACTTGCACCAGCCCCATAGAAAGACCTTGGGTAGGTCAGTGTCATGGCTAGGGATCTTTGCAAGGGAATCAATATAATATAGGACACATTTTATAAGATTATTTAAGATATACAAAGACTGCAGGAATCCATTCACATACTAAAGACCAAAGGAATCCAGCTGAGGGCCTGGCTCCTACAGTAATGTCCTGTATGAGTCCAGCTGAGGACCTAGAGCTCATGACGGTGCCTCTCACAAGTCCAACTGGAGGCCTAGAGCCCAAGACAATGTCTCATGCAGACACGTTTCACGTATCTGTGCTGGAAAGGCCCACGAGTAAGTGGTGGAAACTAGAAAGTCCATGCCAGTGGGATGAAGGATCTGTGCTAGCTGCCTGAGGGATCTGAACTGGAGCCAGGAAGCAACATTCAAGGTAAGGACCAGAGCTCCTGCAAAAGTTCCGCAACCATCGGCGGAGGACCGCCTGAGCAGCTCTCCTTGAGAGAAAAGCGACTGATCCTATTCCCTTGTATTGAAATATACAGAGCTGGCTAGGACTTCTCATTATCCTCTCAATTGGCCTTAAGCAGTGTGTATTGATCTAGCCGAGGTGCTGATGGTATTTTCTGATGATGGCACATGTGTTTCTCTGACAACAGGACGAAGAGCCAATGCTCCATGGTGTCAGCTGGGATCGAGTCTTTTTTTTTGGATTGAGTCTTGAGATAGAGGCTATGACTTTCTGGGGCTTGAAAGATTACACATCAGAGCTGAAGCACCAGACCCCCAACATATTAGATACTATCTCAATAGCACAATGCAAATTACTTCCTTTGCATATCTGAATATGGTGGAGGTGAATGCAGGCCTCCTACCTAGCCCAGCTCACAGTGCTCACCTTCTTCCCACAATTCCCTTCAGTGCTGACCTTCTTCCTACAATTCCCTTTCACAAGCCATTCCCCCTTCTCCAACAAAGAAAACCCGAGTGCAGCCTTGGGTCACTCTCTTGGTTCCGGAAAGCCATCTTCATGGCTGGACTTAGGGCCCCTTGGCTCTCCAATAATTATATATATATATATATATATATATATATATATATATATATGTCTTAGTGTCTTTGTTATCGCTGTGGGTTGTGCTGGGAGTGGTAGATTGGAATTAACTTGATGGAATTCCAATAATGTAGTTTTAGGATTGTAAATTTAGACTTCTTAGGCTGAGACAAGAACCAGGAAGGGACTCTGACAACCATCCTCAGCGACTATGAAGTCCTGAGCTCCTTTCACCATGAGGAAAGCTGAATTCCCATCAGGAAAGCTCACCTGACAAGCTTCTCTGCCAGGCTGAGTAGTGCGCCATCTTCTCTTTCAGAGCGACCAAGCAATGCTCAGAGTGAGGAGCAGAGTTTCCTCAAAATGAACTCTTGGAGCCATTCTCGGAGACAGCAAAGGTCCTGAGTTCTTCCAGGGAACAGCCAGGTTCATCAGGAAAGCCAGCATAACAAGGCCACCCAGCAGAGTAGCCCAAGAGAAGCAGTAGCTTCCAACAGCCCCAACAGCTTCTCCAAACAGCATCCCTGCCAGCCCCTCAACAGCTTCTCCAGTTCTACCTCTTGTGCTACTGGCAGCAATCCCGGGGGGGGGGGGGTGCTTGCACACCCAGAACCTTGCTAGTTCAGTTTAGCTGGGTGTAAGAAGCTGACCACCAGTTATTAGTCCTCTACATTCAGGGACTCTGTGCCTTGGCTCCCTCATCTTGACCCCAAGGTAATATAAAGCCTACTCTCTAAAGTCAAGCTGGAAGGGTCAATGGAATAGAGCTTACAGTAAATGCACACATGTATCCATGGGCCACTGCCACAAATGGTTTTCTCGAGTCACAGTGTTTAGGCTCCTGGGGGAGTAGGGCCTGTGGATCCGTCTAGTACCAAGGGAAAGTGATGGCTGAGACTTACGTTATAGAAAAACAGCAACTTTACATTGGCATCAAGAGGTTAGAAACGATACATATTGGAGAGGCATGTATATTTACGCCAACTTGCACATTACACCATAGATATGGGTACCCCATCAGTATGTACACTTTTATATGTCAATGTAAGAAGTATTAAAAAATGAATAGACAGCATGTTTTAAAAAATGGAGACAAAAGCATCCTGAATACATGTGTGTGTGTGCATATGCACACACCACAGATTAGAAAATTAACTAGGCATGACCTCCCTAAAGGCTCCTGCGCAGCCCTGGTCCACGAGCCCCACCAAACACAGTTACACACAAAGAGCTGATGGGTGGGATGGGCAGGAGTGTGCCCCAGGGTGAGGGCTCCCTGACCTCCGAGGCTGAGCAGGCAATCAGGTGGCTCTGGCTCCTAAAAGACCCTGTAATCTTCAGCTGACCACATGGGGGAGGGGAAATCAATATGTGAATCACCTTTCAAGTAGGTAATTTAATTAGACAAGGAAAATGAGTCTTCTTTAAAATTCCTACTCGGTATTAACTTCTGGCACAAAGCAGCCCGGAGTAATTGGTAAAAGTGGAAAAGTGATTACCAGGGCTTAAGCTTATTTATCACAGCTGCTGCACTTTTACAAAGTGAGTTTTCTAGTGCTAAACCCTCCACCGGAGTGGTATGGGCCCTGGAGCGTGGATTCCTGTCTTTTCCTAACCACCTCTAATAAGCCATTGTGATAGTGTAGGTGGGTGGGAGGTTCAGAGGTGGTCACAGAGCCCTTAACTTCTTGCTCACAGTCCTGGCAAATGACTCGTGCAGGCATCAGGACAACCAGTCACCCACTGGACTTCACCCTCAAGCCGCAGATGCTGAGGGCACTGGTCTTTTCTGTCTTTAATAAGTGAATCACAAAGAAAACCGACCTGGGCATGGGGGCGCTCTGCAGTGGTCCTTTGCACCTCTTGGTGGCTCTGACTGTCTCTGTGCTGTGTTCATCATTTTCCTTCATCTTCTCTAGGAGGCTGGACATGTGGAAGGGAGGGTCCCGACCCCATTCCTTCTTCCAGGTCTCACTGTAGCACAATTAATCCAGCTGTGTGGAAAGAAGGCCAGGACTCTCTCCGTGTGAACAGCCAACCCAACCCGTGATATTGAGGTTTCTTTCTTCAACTAAAATAAAACAAAACCTACAAGACAGGAGTAGCTATTGGTGACATGCCAGGCTGTAGGCCAAAATCCACATGTGAAGTGGAAACAAATCTTCCCTTCAGGTGAGAAGACCATTTTTTAATTTTTGGCAAAAATAGGAAAACAAATGCCTAGAGAATAACACAGCCACAAACTGACTTCCCAAACATACATATTCAAGGAGTCCTTCTACCCCTGAAGAAATAAAATCAGTAGCACAGGGGGTCAGGAGTTGCTTTGTGATCCTGAACTAGGAAATCTGAGGTTTGCCTGAATTTCTACTTAAAATAATATTCCATTAGGCAAGTTAGGAGTGGTGTTATCAGGGTTTGCAAGAGAAATGATTTGATATAGGACATAATTTATGGGATTATTTTATAATATTCACTCTTTAAAGAGTGAAATGCAAGAGAATGCAAGAGATCTGTCCTCACCCTAGAGACCTGAAGAATCCAGCTGAGGGCCTGGATCCCACAGCAATGTCCTGCACAAGTCCAGCTGAACCCTGAGAGCCCATAGCTGTGTCTCGTTCAAATCTGTACCAACGACCGGCACTGGGAAGGCTCAGAGGTCAGTGATGGAAGCTGGAGAGTCTGCATCCTCAGGAGGAAGGGACTGCACCAGCAGCGGAGGGGTCTACAGTGGTGCTATGAGGCAGCACTCATGGTAAGGACCAGAGCTGCCCTGAAGAAAACTGCAGCCATCCTTGGCGACAGTGAGGACCTGAGCTCCCGCAATGATGGAAACAGCTAAGTTCATTTCAGGCAAACCAGCACAAGCTTCTGGAGAATCAGCAGCGCACCCTCTTCCCTGCTAGCCCCCTTCTTACCACGATGCTGGTGACAGTTCTCAGGAGGCCCTTCTACACCCAGCACCATGCTGATTCAGTTCAGCTGGGAGTTACAAGCGGCCCATTAAATCCACCACACAGGGGCTGAAGAGTATGACCAGTGTAATTTGGCAAAGAATTCAAAGACCCTGACTGCTTAATTAAGCACTCTTGCCTTGAGGGGAGAGATCTCTGATCCCCTCCTCCCTTACATGTTGGAGTTCACTGCAGCCAGAGGGGGCTGAAAGACTGGGCTGAGGCAGGGGGACCAGAAACTAACTGTGGCAGGCTTTGGCTGTGGGCAGCAGCCAGTAGCTCTAGACACCCTCTTTCCCAGCCATCTGTTATGTACCTTCAAATGAGAATCCAGCAAACCCATCAGGTTATGTACATTAAGTGTGTGCATTGTTTTGAACAGCAGCTGAATCTCAATACATCTCTTTAAGAAAAAGCAAATAATTCATTTTACGATAGCAGGAAGGTTCCAGGCAGAGGGTAGCCCGCATTGGAGGTTGGAGGTTCTTACAGCAGTGGCAGCACTATCCCTCTAACTGCTTTGGGCAGGGGGCTGTGGCCTTAGGCCGGTGGATGTGGCACGGTGTTTCCTACCTACTCTCAACACTTGGGCATTGCTGCCAGTGCCTCCTTGGCAGGGCCCATGGGCAAGCTGGCTGCAGCAGTGACAGTCATCCCCTCTCCCGTCTCCACGCAGGTTGCTGTGGTCATTGCTAATGTGTGGCACACATTTATGAGCTACTAAACCAGGCTAAAGAACAATAACAGCAGGATAACAGAACTACGGGCTACGGGGTTTTGTCTGGGCCTAACTTAAATTAAGTAGTTGCAACAGATAATTGGAGGCATAAAGGCCTAGATGTGGAGTCAGCTCATAATGTGGCAAGAGAAATTTGTAACCTTTGTTACCATAATATATAGAACTATTCAAGGCTGGTGCATAAAATGCCAGGACTCTTTTTTTTACACCTGAGTTCTGAGGATCACTAGAAGTGCTTTTATTCATAACTCATGAATAAGCAAGTAGCTTCTTTTCCTTTGTGGTACCAGGACCCAGCGTGTGCCAGGCAAGTGCTTGTTCTACTGAGCTATCTCCCTGGCCCTGCTGAGCTGTCTCCCTTGCCCCAAGCCAGTGATTTCTACAAAGAGCAACTGTTGGCTTTCTTCTTCTTCTCTTCTCTCCTCAACCCTCCCCTACACCTTCCTTCTTCCCTGCCTACCCTTTCTTTTCCTTTGTTTCCCAGATTTGAACCCAGGGCCTTTGCTGGGTTCCTCCACAGCCCTATTTTATTTTGTCTTATTTCATTTTGAGACACAGTCTTGCTAAGTTGTCCAAGCTGGGCTTCAACTTATAATCTTCCTGCCTCAGCCTCCCAGAATGCCGGGATCAAAGGTGTGTGCCACCACATCTGGATTTTATTTTCTTTCCTCTTTTTTCTTTTTTCAAGGAAGAGTCCAAAGGCCCTGTGATGGTGGTTCCAAGTGTGGTCCAGGAATAACGGCCTCCACATCACAGCAGATCTGGGGCTGGGGCCCAGCGACAGTGTATGTAACAAGCACCAGAGGATCCACGACTCACACAGCAGCATTTGTGCACACCTCAGGGCATGATGATACACTCCCTTTGGACCTTGGGAAGAGGACGTTCAGGCCACGCACTGGTCTGCCTGGCTCAAGCCAGCCAGCTGGCTTTGTTCTGCTGTAGCATCTGGCCTCCCTGCTGGCTCCTTTGAATAAGGGAACGATTCTGGTCCTTTGGCACAGGCACTCAAAGTAATATGTCCTGAGCCAAGCACAGTGGCACACAGCTGTGATCCCAGCACTCTGGGGAACTGCAGTCAGTAGATCACAAGTTCAAGCCTAGCATGGGCAGGTTTGCAAGATCTTGCCTTAAAATAAAACTAAATAAATAAAAAGATCTGGGGAATAGCTTGGTGCAAAAGGCCTGGGGTCAACTCTCTATATGACACCAAAAAAAATATAAAACCACAAACCTTCCCAGGGTTCTGAGAATGTGCAACAGCATAGTCTATAAAAGGCATAGAGAGAGTCTCTTGCACACCTGATATTTGGGTTAGGCAGACCATGGGACTTCCCTGGGGACCTGCGCTCTGTCATTTCCAGGGGCTATACTGACTTGGGGAACATCCCACCCCACATAGCTTACAAAATGGGCTTGTACTAAGTAGGCATTTTGCTACTTCCCATTAAAACAGAAGTGATTAAAGCACTTTTTAATTTAAAACAATTATTAAATGGAGCAGGAAGTAATGGTATCAGTTAATCTCAGGGTAGGGCTTTTTTTTTTTTTTTTTTTTTTTAACACCTTAATAGCTTCCTAAACATCAAGCATTTCCATGAAGCTAGCCAAAGTTACTTAATTATAGGCTCTGTGAGTAAGTGTTTCTACAGAATTCTCAAAGGAATCAGCAGGATCCTTGTATAATATGGGGTTTAGATGTTCACACCGGAGCCTATATACAGCCCTTTTATCTTAATGCACAAAGGTGTCCAGAAGATGATACAGGCAGGAGTTAAACACCCTGGGAGCCAGCCCGGCTCCAGGATGAGGCAACTTGCTGAAGGTGTGAGCCCTGGGGCTACATCACCTTCCAGCAGGGGTGTGGGCCCCTGTGCTCCATGCTGGTTACAAAGAGTAGGATCTTAAGCAGCAGAGCCCCCTAACTCTTCAGAGCAGTACCATCCTGGTTGTTGTCCTCCAAGACACTCGACAGGGCTGTCGTTTCTTGTCCTAGCCCTCAGGGTATCTTCAAAGCCCCTTCTGCAGAGGGAGCCAGGCTGCGTGTTGTAACCTGGCTGCCAGCAAAAAGTCAGGGTCAAGTACAAATTAACAGATGGCTGCCATGTGTGTGTTCACAACTGGCCCAAGGTCGCGGCCAGCAGGGACACACATGCAGGTGCTCCAGCCTCTCCTGGTCTTGGTGTCCTCTCCCCTCCGCAAAGTGGCAGCCCCAGATTCTCTGAGTCTGCTTCAGGCTCACAGCGCTCCGTACTCCCTTGGCACTAAGACAGGACCCGTGTGGAAAGCCCTAAGCGAGGAGGTGGAAAGAAGGCTGGGGGAGTCTGGGTCTGAAATGTCCTCAGAGTTCTGGGGGCTGGAAGCAGGGACTTTTGGAGATGGTGTCAGGTGGGAGGCTTTCTAGTGTCTGGGGACTTGCCCTTAAGGGGGACTGCAGGGCCAGGAGACTAGGGCGTGGCAAAATCTGGCTGGGGAACTAGGCTTGACCTGTTATACAAGATCCTTGGCACATGCACAGAAGAGTCCAAAGCCCTGCATGTGGACTTGTCCAGAGAACTTGAGCAGGTTTACATGGGATGGCTATACCTGAGGGGTAAGCCTGAGTCCTGGGATCCAAGTATAGCCTCTCTGGACCTGGATGTAGAACTTCTCATGGATTTTGTTCTTCAGACAGCATTAATGAACATATCAACAATGTGGAGACTTTGCTATTGTAACTTTCTGTGCTAGCCCATGCAGTTTCCCAGATGCAGTGTGCACTTTTATCTCTGTGCTCACCCTCTTTCTCTTCCTTTTACCTGGGTTTGCTCTGTAGAGCCTCTGCCACCCTTCACTCTTACTTTTCCCAATAAACTTTGCCACTGCTTTTCCCTTGTTCCATCCAATTCTTCCTACAAACATCAGGTCCACCTGGGTGCCACACAACACCCTTTTTGTTTTTCATAAGCTGATTAGCTCCGGATCTGTTGTGGTAGGGAAGGAGAAAGCAGGCTCCGAATCCCACCCAGGCTGAGCTAGGGCCAGCTGGGGTCATTGAGGCCTATGGCAGGATATGGTGTGACACACACGTCACTGCTTCAGTGCACAACATGTAAGACAGGCAGAGGTCTCAGGGCGAGCCACACAGAGCAACACAGTTCCTGTCCCTTCACTCCACTGGGGTTGCAGACACTGAGCCCACTAAGCCTCCTCAAGGGCCCCCTGTACTTAGTGGGGTCTCTAGCCCTACATTCAGAACCCAGAGGAGTATAGGGACACAAGAAGGAGACAGTGGGACACGTGTCCTACAGTGTGCCTGTGGGAATGTAGGAAACAGTGAGTCATGCCAGCTCAGAGGCTTGGGGAAGCCTCCCTTGAGAAGGCAGAGGAGGGGTGGCCAAGAAAGGGGCGAGCTTGTCTGTGGAAGTGGCCAAAACTAACTTGTAGGGTGGTGGCGAGAACAGAATAGGTGTAAAGCAACTGTACCGTGCAGGAGCTGGAATAACTATGTTCCAGTTCTCTTTCCTCAGCATGATTAATGGGCACAACTGAGTGACCTTACGATAGTTCAGGAACTGTGGCCCAGGGCTATAAGAAGAACCACATCCACCCTTCACCCACCCAAGTGCCAGTCAGTGACTACACAAAGCACCATTCTAGTTGTTGGCTACACAGCCCAGGGCCAGAGTCCCACCTTCCATAGACTTCTGACATTGTAGGTAGAGACAGCTAGAGAACTACAGCGTCATCTCCCCAGCCAGGATTTGGTCAGGGCTAGGGAATATTTGAGCCAACAGTACTTCCTGGGAGATAGTGTTGTCAACCTAGACTCAAGGGCTAGGATATTAGAGTCAACTCCAACTACCTGGCACTCCCAAAATAACGGCACTGAGCCCACCACTTCTCACTTGGCAGGCTTTTTACTTGCCAGGTAATAACCTAAAGGTCTACACATGAATTTAACTTACCCATCTTCTTTTCCATAAGCATCAGAAGCCTCCAGGCTAAGTGAACAGTCAAGATTATTAAAACATGCATGGTGGAGTTTCTGACTGAACTCTCAGGACAGCTTCCTAGGATGCTATGGGCATTTTATGGATGTGGGGACTTTCAATTTAGGAACTGTTAATAGTGCAACCCTCAGTCTCACCAGCTCATGCCAACACACATGCCATTTTATCATTGTTCTCTGGGAGGTGGGTTGATTGCTTTGCCCTGGCAAACAACTGAAATCCCTAAAGCTGAAGATCCAGTGAAAGAGAAGGAAGGCCTGGCTTCTACACCCCACAGTAAATGCTTAACTGCAGCTGTAACTGCAACAGCTCAACACCCCTGCACAACTTGCCCACTGGTACTTGAAACTACTGCTATAGAGCAGAAGTGGCTCCAGAAAAAAAGGACAAAAACCTATGACTTAGGACAATCACATCAGTGTGAGGTACAGCCCACTGGCAGTGTTTGCCTAGCATGTGTGAAGCTGTGGGTTCCACCCGCAACACCACACCGCCCCCCCCACGCACCCCTACTCCTTCCATTTGTGCAGCACAGGAAATGCTGTAGGAAGAGCACATCAGATGGTGATGTGGGGGCTCCCATCTCGACTCCCAGCGGGCTACTCTGGGGGTGCAGGGGGGTTGTCCCTGCAGAAGCTCTGTGCTGGGCATCCATCAGATGCACCTGCCTCTTCTGGAGGTTCCAAGCACTGTAGGAGCTCAGGGAGGGCTACATTTCCCTGCAGCCAGTCAGCAGGGTCTCTTAAAGTTTGCCATCACGATGCTGCACAGAAGTGGATCGTGAGGGCCCATAGGCTGGCCTCTACAATGGAAGGGAGGTGGATGGGGTAGGGGCCAAGGGGAGGAGGCAAGAGCAACCAAGGGCAATACTGAAAGCAGGAGGGCGACTTACACTCTCCGGAGAGGTGAATGAAACTAGGGAAGCAGTGCTGTTATCCATCCATGCGGTCCTTGCTGGCTTGAATAGTCACTAAGGACCAACGGCCACACAGAGCTAAAACCCTGGGCCAACGGCACTTTTGGCACATACTGAGAGAGAAGCAAACAAGACCCAGGGTCTGTTTTTCAGGAGCTCCCTGCCCACTGTATGCAGAGGAAATAGTTTCTTAAGAACAACCCTAATTAACCAGAAAGAATGTAATCTGTTTCTCTCAAGTGCTCCCCAACAGGGAAAACAGCTGTTGCCCAGACTAATTCATTAGGCTTTCTTCCAAAATATTGAGCCATATTTCTATCCAGGTAAAGCAGAAGAAATAAGCATTCTGAACTCTAAAGGACACATTAAAGCACAGGGTCTTCACAAGGCCATGCCTGTACTTGCAGTCAAGCACCTTTAGGCCTAAGTGACAAAATTAAGGGAGGGAAAAGTCAGGAAGCTCTCTGGAGAAGGGCAAACAGTCATGTACAGTCAATTCATGGCCTCTATGTATTCTTTTTCTTCTAGTAAAGAAAAAGAAAACGAAAACAGTGACCTGACCCAAAAGCTGAAGAGGAAGGAAAGCATCATTAGTGCAAGACTGAGCAGATGACAAGCATGACTGCCTTTGCCAGATAAAACAGGACACATCTGCAGGTGGGTTAGCAGATACAACATGAAATACCGGCAGCAAGATCGCCTCAGTGCCACGCGGAGGCCGTCTACTGACTCACCACAGGGCCCACTTGCTCAGCCTAAACTGAGCCTGCCGTTCAAATTCAGCCATCTTTGCCGATTCGCCAACTTCTGTTCACAGAAGTCAATCACATTGCTACTTCTCAGTGCAATGTCAAATAAATTACATCCTCATTAATTTAAAGCAGTTTTGCAAGTGAGACCTCAAGATAGAACAGACCAACATCTATTTTTAAATAAGTTGGTTTTAAATAAGTTGGTTATAATCATGACAGTGGTTACTGATCACAGGGCATATTTATAACAGAAAAATGATTTGCTCTCATCAGATCTTCTGCTGCTGGTGAAGGTGCTCCTTTTATGGATTTTCGGAATTGAAAAACAGTTTTGCCTGAAGACAAGATGCTTAAGATGCGTGAGGTACCCTGGGCCGAGCTGAATCAATGAACCGCATGAGTGGTCAGTGCTAACCTGTTGCCAGGGTGCCAAGGGGCCACACATAGCACCAACAGGGCAGAGTTCAGGGTTTGGGGCCCAGGGAGACCATCTCTTAGAGGTCATTCATAAATTATCAACACCTTTTCAAATGTGACTCAGAAAGGGAACTATGTCCCAAAGTCAGAGTTCTTCCAGGAGATGAAGTACAGAATGCACTATTGTCTTCAAGAAAGAGTGCAAAGTGTGGAATAGTGGCATGCAGGAAAAGTCACAAGGCCCAGTGCTACCACACAGGCTGCCAGCTCCTGAGTATCATCTTTAGCCTGCCTGTGTCCTCATTTCCTCCCGCACCTTTTGCCAGCTTGCTCAGGCTGGCTTAAAACTTAGGATCTTCCTGATTCAGCCTCCCAAGCAGCTCATGGCTGTGCCACTGTACCAGGACGACCCTTTGTCATTAAGACTGAAGAAATCTGACAGGTCACTTAACATCTTTAATAACTACTGGTAAACTAATAAAACTAATATCACATAGTGTCATTTCTTCTGCTTAAGAGAGTTCAGCTACAGTGAGTTACATAAATACAGTCAGATGACACAAACCTATTTTCTTTGACCCTGGATACCCAACTATATAGGATGTGGAAATATTTAAAGTAGATAATCTATTTTATCAATGGCTACAGTAAGCCATTTTGTAAGCTGAGAAAATAGACTCCTTACATCATACTGGAAAAGGAATAACTCTAAGATTTCCAAGGAACACAGCTATTTTTCAAATCTGAACTCCCTGGCTGATCATTAGAAATTACTCCAGGCACCCCCTCTTGGCCTTCCTTCATGCCAAACCCTGGACAAATAGGCAACAAGGAAATTCCAAAACATCCTGAGCCCTGTCTTCCTATTTAGCATGCCACCATTCATAACTGAGTGGTGCAAATACTTCAGACAGGACAGGAGAAATTCAGCTGTCCTGCTCCTAGCTCCTACAGACTAACGAGGACAAATGATGACTGCTGTGACATTTACTGTACTGTGTTTAAAAGGCCATGGTCCACATGCATGAGAGCTGATAATCATGAACCAGACTGGACACACAGTTTTCAGGATTCATTTCTAAAAACTAAAAATAATTAAAAGTTGGCTCATCCCATGTCAGTGTAAGGGGGTGTTTTGTGTATCACATTCTTTGTGTGTGTATCACATTCTTAATTTCTTTCTTTCTTTTTTAAATTTCTGTATTTGGTACAGGGTCTCACTATGCAGATGGGACTCTTGGTGATCCTCCTGTTTTCAGCCTCCCCAGCGCTGCGATGACAGGTTTGCACCACCATGTCTGGACTCTGTCAGTGGTTCAGCTTGCCCAGGGGTCGGGGCAAGGCTAGCACAGCATTCAGGATGCGGATCCAACCTTGGTCCCTGTGCTTGCCAAACCAGGTGCTTTGTCTGCTGAGGTATCTCGCTGGCACTATATCACATTCTTATCCATACCCCAGTGAGTCATACTGCTGATGCACAATTTTTTTTTTTTTTTTTTTTTTTTTTTTTTTTTTTTTTTTTTTTTTTTTTTTTTTTTTTTTTTTTTTTTTTTTTTTTTTTGTGGTATCAGGGACTGAACTCAAGACCTTGAGCTTCCTAGGCAAGTGCTTATTCTACTGAGCTACCTCCCCAGCCCTTACTTCTTTTCATCAAATAGCCTGAAATATTTTTTTAAAAAACTTAAGGCAAACTAGAAAATAAAATGCAACTGGAACAGATCTTTTAAACCACATTTGTTTTTTAATTCAAATTGACTCAAAGCAAAATTTACATTATAAAGGAAGAACAAAAGCACACTGTGATGTAACACTGGGAGATACAGGAGAGGTAAGGGTGTGGGCAAAGGGCCTCCTCCCAATGACATCCCAGGCTACTGAGCCACTCTGCAGGGAATTTAGTCTCGGTTTCGGTTTCGTGTGGTCCACTCTGCTAAGTACGCTACACATTCTCCTCTTTTGGGGTGTGCATCTTACAAGCCATGCTAGGCTCTCTCGTGCTCCAGGTGTGCACTGGTACACTCCAGAACACTCACTTTGCTAGCGGAAATGTTGTTCTAGGCATGACTGACAATGATTTAAAAAATAAAAGTCCTCCAAACTAACAAGTATGGGTTATTTTGTAGTAAATAGTTTTAGAAAATATGGGAAATTAAATAACCTAAAAAACACTTTTATTCTGCTGTACAGTTAAAAACACAAACATTTACACACAAAAAATAGACTTGTTTTCAAAAGATGAGGTTTGCAGTTCATTAATGATCATGATCTTTTATGAGCTGGTTTCTTTGGTGTATTTGCCAAATATATTTTATAAAGATTTAGCAATAGTCTTAAACAATAAATTGGAAAAGAAACGTAAGAATCAGTGGCAGATTTGATTAATCTGCTGAACATTTCAGGTAAGAGTCTGGAAAAAGTCAAACAGGTGATTTTCTGAAGATATCTGTTCTTCCTCCTCCCCTTGCAGCTGTGGAAGGCTTCTCGGCTAATCAGATTCAAGTGTAGACCTGTTTCCCCACCATATCCCACCATTACCAACTCTGAGGTGTTTCAGTTACTGTTCTGTATGATGTGTGGTTGGGATTTTATTAAAAAATAAAAACATTACTTTGTAAGCTTCCAGAAAAATCAAACCTCAAGAAGTAAATAATGGAATTATATATGGCTTCATGAAATAGGAATTTCAATTCCATGAAGAGCTCTCATAATTTTTTTTCCTTTCTCCAGTCACAGCAGCAATGTAGAATAAGGAATTTACCTTCATCTGAAGCGTATTTATTTATTTATTTATTTGGTCTTTTTGAGACAGGGTCTTACTATGTAGTTCAGGCTGGCCTTGAACTCACTTTTGTAGTCCAGGCTGGTCTTGAACTTGCACCGATCCTCCTGCCTCAGCCTCCTAAGTGCTGGGATTATAGGCATGCGCCACCACACCTGGCTCATCTGAAGCTTTTAGTTGGAATTCCCTGACTCAAGTTCAGCAACTTAGCTTGGAAACCTCTGCATGGCTGGGATAGGAATTGTCATTTTAGGCCTCCTGAATAAATGAAGACACACCTAAGCCCTGTGCAAATGGAACATGACCATCACTACTCAGAGGGCTGATGCCCAGTACTTCCTGCCTCACCTCCCCGGGCCTGGCACCCCATAAGGAAGACTCAATCCATCTCTGGACATGTGACAACTGGTAAGGTGCCTATCCCCTCAGCTGGGTAGTAAAGGATAAGAAGCACAGTCTTTGCTAGGGACTTTCTGGGAGACTAGTCATAAGGAAAGGCGGGATCATCCCTTCCCATCTGTTGGGCTCCAGCCTCAGGCAGGGGTGCTCATGGCCCTGGCTGCATGCTAACTGACTGGAAGGAGCCAGCCAATGGGCCAGTGAGCAACTCCCCGAGTAGTCCTTTTCTTATCTGGAGTTTTTCACCGGTCAGAAACCTACACACCGTCCAGAAACAGGCAGATCAGATACCATGAGGCTAGGGCTACTCCCCAGCAGTGAGAGTAAACTTAGGGCCGCACAAGAGCGCTGTCAGCTCTGGGGAAGAGGACACTCCTAATTCTTAGTGATACTTCTAGGAGAAGATTACACTCCATGACTTAAAACTAGAAATTCAGACAAGAGAAGCCCTTCATCTTGTAAACTTCAGTTAACAAATTTATTAACAGCTTGTAAATATTATGAAGTTTCCCAAAGCACAAAGAATGATTCTGGGACATTTAAAGAAGGTTCTTCGGAAACCCACAGGATGACAAATGAAGCAGAGAATGCCTTCCCATGGGCGCCATCCTGGACGCCTAGGGCTGCTGGGATCTTTCCACTGGTACTGTCTCAGACCCTTGGGTACTCTGCACATATATGCCCAGGCAACCCAGAAAACAACTGTCCTTAAAGCGTCACTACATAACCTTAAAACAGCAGGAAATGTTCACTTAGCATATTAGGAATTATAAATGTGCACCCAGTTAAGAGATTTACCCTTAAAATATTTTTATTTAAAAACCCAAAAGAAAAAAAATCCCCCTCCCCCAATTTAGCCATTAAAACCAAATTATTTAACAGTAGTTTGGGCTATTTTGGGGGGATATTCTACCACCAGGATAGAAAATTTGCCACTTAAAGTGAAAACTGAAAAAAAAAACAAAGCTGAAAGTGGAATTGCAGAGGAAGTGCTAAGGGTCTGCAATGAAAATTGAAGTGGTGGTTCCCGCTCTCATGGGATCTCAAAGCCAGCTGTGGAATGGCAAACAGCTAGGAAAACGATGGACAGAATACACCAGAAAAGGTATTGCACTAGGGGTGCTGTTTTAAAAACAGAATATACTGGCTTTATACAGTTACTTTCTTTCCAATTTTTTTCTTTTTCTTTTTTTTTTTTTTTTTTTTTTTAAAAGCACAATTCAACTACAGACAAAAGCTGAGATAGCGTCTTGGGGTAGTGTCCTACAGCTGTTACAAAAACTAACTGAAAAAACAAGAGCACACCCAAAGGAAAACAGAGGTACTGGATTTCTGTCTCTGAAAGTTACATGAATTAGGAAAAAAGAACAGTTTGAATTAGCCAATTTGTAGTCACTAAAAGTGAGTGAGGTGCCAACATTCCTTCAAATCTTTTCTCAGGGCATTTTCGAGTGTAACCCAGGACCCTCTGGCTGAAACTGCACTCTAAACTGTCGTAAGTGTTGTCCCAGCTCGTAGTACCATGCTTGCCAATGAAAGTATCAATTTGGAAAGGGTAAATTCTTCACTCCAAACCTGCTTGTGTCATTTAGGAAAAACAATTTTTCTAGATACAGTATTGGATAGAAAGCTTGGACCTTTTAAACTTGGACCAAGAAACCAAATTAAGACCTTCAAGCATGTGGTGTGTGTTTATATATATATAAAAAAAAAATTCCTCCCCTACAATGAAAACCAACAACCAAAAAAAAAAAAAAAAAAAAAAAAAAAAAACCTAAAAGTGTATACCTGCTTTCTGACTTCACAGCAAATCAGAAATTGCATAGGATATACTTTGTGCAAGGCAAAATGCCTGTTAAGTATCTGGAATATAACTTGCTTAGAGTCCCGGTGTATCAGATATCATCAAATTTGTGTTTTAAGTAGTCTTTCATGACCTTGGCAATTGGTAGTTCATCAAGTAGCTTTAGATTTTGAAGGCCTATACACTGTCGAATTTTAATTCGGCACAGGTCCTGCAAGTTTCTGGGCTGCCCTAAAAAGAAAAAAGAGAATGTTACAAAGCTAAGAAGCATAGTATTTAAGGTAGACTTCGAGGTTTTGAAAAGGACTCTTTCACCATACAGTGCTCTTTATGGACCACACACAAAGGACTGGAACAGTACTAACGGAACAGCACCCTCTGTACCCTGGTGTGATCTCTCAGTTGATCCCTTCCATACCCTTCGTATGGCAGACATTCCCACCTCTACTTTACAGAGAAAGGGACTCAGTCTCAGAGATTTAGTACATTGTTCAGTGTGTCAGACAAACAGTCAAGTCCTAGTGTGGGACTAAAACCAGTTCTTCTGATGCTAAGCTTGGTATTCTTTCCACTCTAAATTAGAGTTCTGGTCTTGCCCTGATGGGGCCTCCACCGTGCAGGTGAGCCTCTGTGGGCCAAGGACTTCTTGGGGCGCAGGTTCTCTACCTGAAAAGCATGGACAGAACAAGACACTCTACCATATGTCATTTCATTGACGCATCTGGACATCACAGTCCTGATGACTAACAGCTTTAGCGAAGCTTTCCGAAGAACCCCTGCCCACTTGGTCTAGGTCCCTCTGGACAGAGGAGAACCCTGGCTGTGGGGAGGAGGAGGAAGGCTGAGAGGGGCAGCACTGCAGGAAGTTGAAGGCTTCTGCTTCCGACCTCCCATCTTGACCACCTGCCACAAAGTCCTCCCACTGCTCAACTCAAGTGAAAAACAGTAAGGCCCAGTTTCTTTCATTTTCAAATACTTTGTTTTACATCCAAACAATATAGATGACTCCATTATGAATAAAAATTCTTCAACAGCGTGTATTCTGTGGTAGTGCTGCGATTCACTGACATTGAGCTCTTCTAGTAAGTGGCAAGAAAAGGGCAACTAACAGAGCGAATGCTGTACCCTGCCTGCCATGTGCTAACTCCTGTCATCTCTTAGAAGGCAGGACTCTGATCATCCTCATTTCAATGACAGCCTCAGGAAGATTAAGTGACATGTTCAGGCCAAGGAGATGCTGGATTTCAGTGCCTCTAAGGTCTCACAAATTCCTTCTCAGTTTTAAAACGGATGGAGGACCCTAAAGAACTTTGATGTGGGCTACATCTAGATAATTACCTGTCTGAAATAAAAACATAAATTTTAGATTCATATTAATTTAGAATAAAAACAGACCCATTGCATGTGAGATGTTAACACGATGAAACTTCATTTTCCAAAAGACAACAAAGAATCAGTGAAAAGCACAGCACTCTCTCATATTTCTGCAATGCTTTTCAGTATGTGGCTTAATAACTCATAGCTGGATTTTCACATGAGCTTCTACATTCCATCTGTTAAGGTGAATTCACATCATCTGCCCTCTGGAAAGCTCCAAGCCAGATGGGATGTGAAAGGGGAAATAATCCCTTCCTACTACCGTGACAGTAATTTTGATTTTGCAGACACCACAAAAGGGGACAGGAGGGCTTCCTGAGCGTACATGAAGAACTACTGCTGAACTTAGTACTTTAGCCTTTGCTTGAAATGCACCTGCCCATAATGACCACCATTATTTAAAACTAAGTGGCCATCCCCTTGGGAATGCCAGGCAGCTAGATGTGATACATGCATTCCCAAGTCTCTGGGTAAGGTCATGGTACCTCTGTATTCAGATCTCAGCCAACACTTTATGGGAGTAGACGGTCAGACTCCCCAAGAGATAGATACTCAGAGCTCCCTGCTGTTATCATGCCTACAGACCCTAAGGCTCGGTTTCACATATATGTATGCTGCCCATCTTCCCCACTTATATGACATGCATCCCAAGGGCAGGACCATTTCTGACTTCATTTGCCAATATAAACCCAACACCCGACACTCCATGAGTGTTTGTTGAACAAATTAATAGTTAATAGGCTTCTCAAAGTATAAAGCAGTAGACTCACAGCTCTGTCAATGGAAAGTCATTCCTAACTTGTTTTGAATTATTTTTCCTTATCTAAGGGGCCACCTTTAGAAAGAGAATACATTATCATTATTTTTCAATAAATGCTCATAGTAGCCAGGTGTGGTGGTGCATGCTTGTAATCTCAGCACTTGGGAGGCTGAGTAAGGAGGATGGGTGAGAGTTCAAGACCAGCCTGGGCTACAAAAGTGAGCTCAAGGTCAGCCTGAACTGCACAGTAAGACCCTGTCTTAAAAAGACAAACAAACAAACAAACAAACCTCATAACCCAGAATCTGAAATACACATGAATCTTTTTTTTTTTTTTTTAAGTCAAGAATTTCATCTTCCTGATAGGCGGTAAGCTCTTATTTTAATGAAATATTTCTCATACATGAAGATTTAAGTGAAAACATTATCAATAAAATGGTAAAAATGAATGGAATCCACTTAGCTAAGGTAAAATAAGAGGGATCAAGGCATGTTATGTACTAGGGGATCTTCTGATACTTGTGGGGGTTTTTTGGTACTAGGGATTGAACTGAGCACCTTGTACTTGGCAGGTAGGCCCTTATTCCATTTAGCTATATCCATGACTCCAATAGTTCTGTTTTGTAGCGCATAATTCCTTACAAAGGGGACCACAATATTTCCAGTCTGTTATGGTTTATGTCTAGTTGTCCCCCGAAAGCCTCATGTAGTCATTGGGTGGGGACTTCTATAGATTGAGACTTGACTCTTGAGTCACTGGGATTATGTGTTTTAGTACTGATGGGATTATCAGTCTCAGTAGGGCTGGGACTATGAGCGTGGTCTAGGGCGGGTATCCTTAGGCAGAGAGCCTGATAGGAATATAACAGAGACAGAGAGACAGACTAGAGCTGTTGCTCTCTGCTGCTGTTTGGTTGGCTACCTCTGCCACCATTTTGTTGCTGTTCCACTGCCATGAACTGGATGCTCTCTGCCCTGTTCCACTCAGCCTTGGGCTAGCCGAATATGGACTGAAACCTCCACGAACTATGAGCCAAGTAAACCTTTCCTTCCTTCATTTTGAGTGTCGGGTTTTGTCCCAGCAATGAGTAAAAAGTAACAAAGACAGAATTTGGTACCAGAGAAGTGCGGTCATTGCTGTGGTTATACCTGACAACGTGGATTACAAGCTTTTGGGAATGGCTTATGGGAAGAGACAGGAAAGGTTCAGAGATGTTGTCTAAAAGCAAAGCACTAGAACAGCTTTGGCTGTTCAGCTTGGGAGATTCTGGTCAGAGCTCAGACCAGAAGACTGACAGAAGGCCTGCCTATAAAGACCAGGCTGAGGAGGTTTCTTCTGGGAAAAAGGACAGCATTGGTCAATGGTCTCCACATAATTTGTGCTAGGGATTGGCTGAAAGTGTGTCAGAATTTTGCATATGCCCAGAGACTTTGCCTAAGGCTGAGTTTAAGCATGGTGGACTGGTTAATCTCTTAAGAGATATTTCAAAGCAGCAAACCATTAGGGCGGTGGCGTGGTTGTTACTGGTGGCTTTTAGCCAGATTTATGTTGAAAATCAAGAGCAAAGAGCCAAGAATGATGATTCGAAATGTGAGTTTGGGCAGAAAGGAAGCACCAGGGAAGCTGTGGACTACAAAGATGGAGCTAAAAGGATCCACAGTGCTGGGAAGGAACCAGATAATCAAAGGGATGGCCTGAGGGTTGCAGCTCTCCACCCTTTGCAGCCTCAGAATTGCAAGGGAGAGAGGCTTTGCCTTGAGAAGAAAGCTGCAGAGACCCAAGTACCAGAATGGTGGCAGCGGCCAAACCAGGTTCCAAAATGGCGCCCACGTGGAGAATATGTTTTTCAGAACTAGGGTCAGAGTGCTCAGCGATCTAGGCCCTTGACCCCTTCAGACAAGAGAGAAGGACCCTCCCCTCAAAAAAAA
>PVJA010001659.1:0-89781 GCA_004027025.1 Myocastor coypus | reverse complement strand
GAGAAGCTTGTTCAGTGGAAACCCCAGAAGTTTGGAAAGGCCAGGAACATGGATCATGCTAAGAGGGAGCAAAGCCAGCCTAAGAGAGAAGCCATGGGAATTATCACCAAGAGTGCCGTAGGAGTGGAGCTGCACGATGCTCACAACTCAATGCAGACTGCTTCGGATGTTCCACTTGAAACTATGGTTTTTAATGTTTACCCTGCTGGATTTTGGACATGTGTTGGTTCCAGTGTTTTGTATTACCCTGTTGTTTGCAACTTTTGGAACTGTAATGTTTATCTTATGCCTTTGAATGTTGGATATGTTTAACTCTTCTATTGTACAGGGGCTCACAGTTCAGAGTTGGCCTTGGATCTTGGAGGAGACTTGGGATTTGGACTTTTCAGCAATGCTGAAACTATTGGGACTTTGGCAGCTCTTCCAGATGGACTAAAATGACTTTTGTAGTATGATACTTTGGGGGTTCAGGGGCAGAATGTTATGGTTTATGTCTAGTTGTCCCCGCAAAGCCTCATGTAGTCACTGGGTGGGGACTTCCATAGATTGAGACTTGACTCATGAGTCACTAGGATTATGTGTTTTAGTACTGATGGGATTATTGGTCTGAGTAGGGCTGGGACTATGGGTGTGGTCTAGGGCGGATATCCTTAGGCAGAGAGCCTGATAGGAATATAAGAGAGACAGAAAGACAGACTGGAGCTGCTGCTCTCTGCTCCCCTGTTTGGTTGGTTGCTTCTGTCACGATTGTTGCTGTTCTGCTGCCACGAACTGGATGCTCTCTGCCCTGTTCCACTCAGCATTGGGCCAGCCGAATATGGACTGAAACCTCCACGAACTGTGAGCTAAATAAATCTTTCCTTCCTTCATTTCGAGTGTCGGGTATTTGTTCCAGCAACAAGTAAAAAGTAAATAAGAGCCTGTCCCTCCTGCTTTTTGTAGTGCAGCTGGATGGATATTCCTCACTCAACGACAGGGAAAGGCAAACCTGGATAAACAGCTGGTGAGGAGGTAGCATCTCCAACACCCTTATACTAATGTTCTTACCAGGACTTTTTGGCGACTTCTCCTATCATTTAATGGTTTATGGCATCAGTCAGTTACTTTATGTAAATGCTCTATGCTGCTCTCTGGAGCACCTTGCCTAGGGCCTCTCCTGGCACAAAATGGCTATCAAGTGGCTGGGAAGTCTGTGACAGCAGCTGGCTGGGAGCTCAAGCAGGACTGTCAATGCCCAGATACACCAGAGCTGCTTCTCTCAGTAGGCATTCTGGGCCAAAACAGATCGCAGCGTTTTGCATAACTTACTGTTGAGTTTTCTTTTCGACAGTGTGCTGAGGCACCTACTCATATTTTGGGAGAATGTTAACTTCTAAAGATTCCTTGAGTATTTAACTCCTGTCTGTAGAATTACCTTTCATGCTAGAGACACAGCACATGAACCTGTAGCCAGGCTACCCTGGTCTGCCTCCTGGCTTCTGATCTTACCATCTACATGCTACATGAGCTTGGGAAAAGTGTTGAGTCTCTAGCCCCAGTTTCCTCCTGATAAAAGTACCCACCTCAAAAACTTTCCAAGCATTACAGAAGCCTAAGTTTGGTCACAAGCTGAGAGTAACACCAAACATACAGAAGTACTTGGTAAATGCATTTTAATGTATTAATTGTTAAATATTTGTAAGAATAATTGCTACTTATTTTTTTCCAGTACCTATAACTAGACTCAAGGTGTTTATAATGACCAACACCCCTACTCTTTTCTCACTTCTTGTTTTGAGACAGTGACGGTGTAGGTCACTAAGTTGCTGAGCTTGGGCTCAAATTTATGACACACCTTCTTCAGCCTTCCAGAAGGTTGGGATTACACATGCCGCCATGCCCTGCAAGGCCTGCTTCTAGTTCCCAGGAAAGCCAAAGTCCCCTTCCCTGGAAGGGAAAATTTTCATCTTCCTGATAGTAAAAGAGAAAGAAAACCAACTGACAGCAGAACCATTGAGGGGCAAGTGGCAGTTTAGTACTGGAAATAGTCTTGGGCAAGTTGATGGAAATCCTATTTTGGAAATTACCACATGACTTGAATCAGGCCAAGATGTGAGGAATTTTACCTTCATAAAAAGATGTACACTAATGAACAGAGTCTAATTATAGGGTCTCCATTTATATATAGAATATGAACTCATCTTGCCATATATCAGCATTGTTGAATCAACAGCAGACTAAACGACAAAGAGTAAGAAGTATACTCATTGTAATTACTATTATTCTTAAGACTATATAAAAAGAGTCTTTCTTTAGGAATAGCAGATTATGGTTGAAAGAGTATCTTGTCCACAGCTCTCTCAGGGGTACTTTGTGAACACCCACGACATACAGATGGTAGATTGAAGATTAAGGACAAGGGGTGGAGAAGGAGGAAGAAGCAGAAGTGAGAACAAATGCAGTGAATGAAAGACCATCAAGACAAATGCTTTAGTAAGTATCTCAGGAAACTGGTTCCTACCTTGCCCATAGATTGCAACAAGGGAAATGTAGGGAACATCCCCCAAAAGAGTGTGATTTAAGACACAATAAACACTTTAGGGGGTGTAGAAAAGCTATAGGGTGTTCAGACTAATGAACTACAATGGAATTACATAAGAGTTCAAAGCGTTATTAGTCTCTCCATTCTGTAAGAAGCCCATCATTAGTAATAATGGGGCTGGTATAAAATACGAAATCAGGCTTTAAAGGGTTCAATTTAGTGTAAGTTACAAAACTAGTGATAGCAGCATAATTTAGGAAATTAAATATGTGACACCATCACCCTCTGACTCTGCCATTATCAATCCTAAGACATGTATCAATCCTAAGACACATTTATTTATTTGGATAAAAATATCTGGACACATAAAGGTAAACAGAAAGAGAAAACACTGTTAAATGGCAAAAGTGGATAACATGGGTGTCTCTGGGGCACAGGAAATGGGGTGGAGGGCGGTGTGTGAAGAAATCAAGACCTGGCCTTTTCAAGCTAATGCGCAGTGTGACTAACGTTCCTTCAAGATCCCCTCCGTTGGAGGCAATCATCTCCCGAGGCCTCACTGGTTTTCTTGGCTTCCCACTTGAAAATCCTACCATAAACATATGTCTTTGCTCATCCTGCTGAACTCTGTTCACTAAGACTTAGATTAAAAATGCGCTCAACAAATCTTATTTATAGGACCAAACAGTTATTAGCCTTCCTTAAAATGAAAATGATATTTGTTTCATCTGAACGTACACAGTATCAGCATCCTGACATTTGTCTACTGTTACCCTTTTTTCAGTCAAATGAGCTTTGATCTATATTTTCCACTTATACTAAGCAAATCTATAGGGGCCTTAGTAATAAATGACACATTTCTAGATGCCAACTTTAAGAGCAGAAAGTAAGGTCAGGTACACAGGTGCCAATCTGTAACCCTAGCATCTTTCAAGGCTGAGGCAAGAGGATCACAAGTGTGAGCCAAGACTGGATAATTTAGTAAGACCCTGTCACAAAAGCAAACAAAGTAAAAGGTTTGCTGGGGCTATACTGCAGTGCAAAGGCCCCACATTCAATCTCCAGTATAGGGGAACTAAAAAAAAAATACTCATACAAACACTCTGAAAAAATTCAGTAAGGTCAAAGAATCTTAAAATATGGTATAATCTGACTTAATTTGTTTTTGTTTTTGCGTATTGAAAATCAAACTCAGCACCTCATCCTTGCCAGGCAGGCACTGTACCCTGTAGTATTTATTTTTAAAAGTCACAAATCTGGAAAAAAGAAAAAAAAAAAACCCTCAAATTTATGAGAACAATAAAAAATAACCTTAGTTAAAATGCGCTATACAAATTTGTACAGTTACATTATGATACAGGTCTGATAAATCACTACAAAAACATCAAACAAATACTGGAGAAAAACCAATAGAAAAGGGTACTTGCCTTCCCATGTAATTATTACTGGCTTGGACCTGAGCTCAGAAAGCTGCAGCTACTTCCTTAAAGCAGAGGGCCTGTCATTTTTATGGGTCCTTTTCAAGAAAAGGTTTGTGTTGTTTTGTCTTTGCTGTGCTGGGGTTTTAACCCAGGGCCTTAAGCATGCCAAATAAGCGCTGTATCACACAATCTTAGCCATTTGTTTAAATGTGAAATCTTGTTTTCAGAATTTCATTTCTGCAAACATGGTACTTTTAAGTACTGCTAAAATCTAAACAAAAACATATTTCTGGGTACTATGGTATTTATAAAGTAATATTTTTAAACATCTGTGGCTGATGTTTCAGAAAGCCACTGGCTTCAGCACTTGACAGATGAAGTCTCCTGCAAAGCAGTTTATATAATTCAGTTCCCAGCTACTTAATCTTTTCCTTTTAGAAATGAGTGAGTCAACTCCTTAAAGTATACAAATCAAAATCCAACCTAGTCCTATCTTTCACACATCACTAGCGGGTACTAATAGCTGCTTCCAGACACTGAATGGTGGCTTCTAGAACCCAGAGCACTGCCTTACCTTAACCTCCTCTGCTCTAGAATAATCTAGAACGGAGCACGCCGTAAGGGATAAGGGCACTGTGTGAAAGCAAGCTATCAAAGTTAGCTGTGGACACGCGTAAAATAAGCAAATAAATACACAGTAAAAGTTGAGTGGTTTATTTATTCAGGGACTTGGCACTTCTGTCTTGTTACCCTGCATCTGAAAACTGGCCTTTAGGATCTGAGGTACTAATCAATCTTTCCAGCTGCTGTGAATCAAGTCTGTTTGACCCCACAGTACCTGAACAGCCCAAATTTTGTGGACTCCAGGACTCACCAATCTCTAGGGATCCTGGGGAGCGAACATGCTAGCATATGCCAGGTATGAAACTATTTAACTAGCTGTTTGAGCCATTTTAACTATTTAAATATCAGTGGAAACAGTCAGATATTAAAACATTTCACATTATCCACAAAATTTAACTATATACAGAAATAGGTTAGTCATCAAATTCTAAGATACTTGGCTTACAGAATAGCATTAAAAATGTGAAGGCAGAAACTACATAGAACTCTTAGTGTGTGAGCTGGGCTCATCTATGCTTACCACATTTAGAGAACTGAGAAATTTCAGAAATGTTTACTGATTCATTTAAAGATACCTAATAAATTCCTCAGGTGAAATAAATTTTTATTTTTTTTTTAAAAAAGCTTCATGATGAAATGGATTATGAAAATGGCACTGCTCACAATTTTAAAATCTCCTTTCATGGCTTGCTTCCCAGGTCTGCTTGTGTGCTTCATCTGTTGTGATTTGTCACCTCAGTTGGATGACCTGAGGAAAACTGGGCTGACTTGGGCACAGGAGGAAAGGGAAAGAACTACTTAATAGCTTTTTTCAGAGGACTATCAATCTTTTATGATATTCTATGACAGCTAGCTAAGTAGTGGGTCTTATAGGTTCGCTGTAATAGCCTGAAATCAAATGGATGGATTACTCTTTTAGATCAAAATCTACTGTTTCATCCTACACTTTGCATTTTTTTTTTAAACCCATATGTGGTTCAGTAAGATTGCAAATTAGTCAATGGCTCATAAGTTATGTGTATCTTCCAAACATTGACTAATTTCATGAGCTGGTATCCCAGCCACTTTTGTTACTGTCTCTGCTGATTTCAGAAAAGTCCTGACAAACTAGACATCTTGGCAAACATGAGTTTCACGGGACTAGAGCACTTTTCACTAAGGGGCCCTGGCGCAGGGCTGCTCCAGCATGTCTTCTTCCGTGGCTTTATACCATTTACCAAGTGCTAAGGGTACCACGGAGAAAAAGGCAAATAACATTCTGAAATAGGTTTGGACCCAGAACAGTCTTCAGGGCTCCTACAAGTCCAGATTATGCAATATATAGTTCTATGCAAATCCACAAAAAGAAAATCTTTTTCTTTTTGTTGTTTAAAATCACAAGCAGTAGGAAATCACTGCATTTAAATGTGGCTGGTACTGGTAAGAATTTTTAAAAGGGATCTTGAGGAATATGGTCCAGTTTCCCCTTTTTGAGAGAAGAAACAGACCCACAGGCAGAAGATGAGGGGTCCAACAGTTTGCCCAAGAGAATTAGGCAAGGCCGACGTGAGCCTGGTAGGTGCTCTCTCCAAACGAACCGCTCTGCTGATGTTACAGCAGCTCTAACCCAGGCCCAGCTGACGGCTGTGGCAGATGCAAGCCTCAGCTCTCCGTGGTCAACACCTTCCTTAGCTCAAAGGACTGTGGACTGGATGCTTTCCACATTTTAAATAAAACAAAAAAATGCTAAATGAAGCAGACTTCCCCTTTTTGTCCAACATGTGAAAGAACTTCAAAGTTGTTCCCATCTTGAAAGAAGAAAAATGCAAACACACACTAAATCAATACCTTTTCCTGGATCTGCTGGTCAATGGGGCTGCCAGATAGGCCCTTGCCAAAAGCTTTGGAAGGCCAAACGCAGGAGCCACAGCTAAGATGGGCTTATCTGGAGCAGAGCCATCAGAGTCGGGCGGGTAGGGGACCTTTAAATGGTGCAGCTGGTGTGCAGACAAGAGGGAACCAGAGCATCACAGTCTCAGGAAGTCCTGGTCTACCTGAGGTTTCACCCCCAGGAACCTCAAGGAAGACTCCTAAAGCTTCTCCGTGACAGCCTGCTCTCCAAAGAAAGGACTTTGCCAGTGCCTTAGCCCAATGGGCATTTCTCTGATTTCTGACTCTTCTCACCTTCCTGTATGACAGCAAAGTTTGAGGGAAAAAAAAAAAAAGAAGAAAAAAGACATGTGCAGGGGCCTGGCGGGATGGCTCAGTGGTCTAAAGCGCCTGTTTGGGGAAGCTTGGGCGGCTTCAGGGACCGCGGTTCAATCCCCGGCACCACATGCTGTGCCAGCCCTGCCCTCGGGGCGGGCTGAGCCGGCCATAAAAATGAGTGAATAAACAAACAAAGGTTCTGAAACAAGAATAAAAAATAATTAAAAAAATAAATAAAAAAAATAAATTTAAAAAAAAAAAAAAAGAAAAAAGACATGTGCAGGTCACAGCCCAGAGACAGAGACTACGCTTTAATGAGAGACAGCAGATTGCTCTCCCTAACCCGTCTCACAACAGCACTGTGGTGTAGTAACAGTGGGTCGAATCTGGAAGACCCATGGGGAAGGAGTACCTCAGGAAGTCCAAAGTCAAAAGCACGGTGGGGGCAAAAACAAGGACACCGGAGGAATACAAACATACTGGCACGACTGCTGCAACCAACATTATCCTCTGCTCAATCCTAGCCAGATTCCTAGGAAACCTTTACCTTATGCAGGGAGTGGTGGTGCATGCCTGCCATCCCCGCTACATAGGAGGTGAGAGAAAGAGCTCAAGTTCAAGCCCAGCTTGGGCAATTAGCCAGACCATGTCTCAAAATAAATAGGGCTAGGAACATAGTTCAGTGACAAGAGTGCTTACCTAGCGACAATGTCCTGGGTTCAATCCCTAATACCACACAAAAGAAAAAAAGAGGGGAAAACTGTACATTAAAGGTTGATCTACCTCAGTTCCTATTACCCACTGTGTCATGTCCAATTTCAACAACAACTTCCAAGCCATGCTAAAAGCAATGGTAAACTCTACAGAGATCATCAGCACAAGACTCTACAATGACAGAGATGTTTCACTCACCACTAAGGAACTTAAAATAACCACGATTACTAATTTAAAACTCATGGAAAATATGGGAGAGTAACAGTAAAAGCCTGAGCAGTGTCTGGGGCAGCAGTTCTATGGAGGCAGTCTCCTAGGCATGGCTGAGGCATAAATGCCATAGGCACAGAGAGGGTGGGGTGAGCACTGGACCCCTCTGAATCCATGTCCCTAAGTGGCTATACCATCTCTTACTCTACTTTGCCTTCTACTATGAAAGGATTTCCTACATAGAGAGCATACTGTGGGACCTTCTGCAAATAATCTCTCTAATCAAATATGGAAGCTGTGTGCTTTCAAGTAGCACCCTTGGTCGGGCACCTTTTTCACTTTTTAAAATTTTATTTATTTGGTACAGGGTCTCACTAGGCAACTAGTACTCATAATGATACTGTTCCAGCCTCCCCGGTGCTAGGATTACAGGTGTGTACCACTATGCCTGGTCTTTGGGTGGCCAGTATGCGTGAGCCAGGGCCAGTGTGGCAAGTGGTGTAGGGTATTGAACCTGGGTCCCTGCACTTGCCAGGCAGGTGCTTAGACCATGGAAGTATCTCTGCTGTGAGTAGGTTATTTTTGGAAACTTGCTTGTCACTCCCGTAGCATCTGTATAAGGAATGGAGGCTACCAGCTCTCCAGCCTTCTCTAGACCTTGCAGAAGGGCTTTACCTCATCTGTTATTCACATTTTCTTACTAACTGTAAGCATTTTAGTACTTCTCTGAAACTTCCAAGCATCAAGTCATTAAAATGTCATCTTTCTGTATAAGATTATCAAACATTCTTGCTAGTCACTGCCTCAGTTCCAGCATTCTCGGGGCATTTCTTTTTTGTGGGTGTGTGTGTGGGGGGAGATAGAGTTTCATTGTGTAATTCAGGCTGGCTTTGAACTCTTAGTGATTCTTCTGCCGCAGCCTCCTCCCTGGTGCTGAGATTACAGGTATGCATGACTGTGCCTACCTTCTCTTTCTTAGAACACTTTATCTTCTTAGTAAATCCTTGTTCCACTAATTCACTAGGGGAGTTTATGTTGTGGGCAGGGAGAATGAGAAGCAAGAAAAAGAAAAAGAAAAAAAAAAAAAAAAAGGCTCACTACAGTACAATCCAATTTCTCGTGGTCCATTTTATTACTTTAACCATGTCCTCTAGCTGGGCTCCCCTAATAATTTTTTAACACACTATACAACCGGACCTCTTGCATTCTTGTTCCCATGCATAGATGGGCTGATTCTCTTTGAAAGCAGGCAAACATTCCAAAAGCTTCTGTGCCTCCTGTCTAACCAGGGAACTGTGACCCATTCCCACATGCCAGCCCAGCCTCGGCTCCTGTGTGTTTCTGGTGAAAGCGGCTTGCACCACTGCGTAGCACTTCCTGTGTGCACCTGCACAGCTCTGGAGATAACCACCTACTTACAGGTGTGCCCTGAGCACCATCCTGTGCCCGCTCAGTCCAATTCCCTGCACTGGCACCAGAAGCCTCAGTCCACAGTGGACTGCATGAGAATGTCTGCCATGTCATGTTTACTGGCTGTCACTGGCCCCCTATCTCCACAGCTCTGTTTTCCCTTTCATGCCACACATCTTTGTGTGTTTTTGGAACACAAAGAAAAAACTAAAACCAAATCTGACTTCCCGTAAGCACTCCTAGCTGATGAGAGAGGGGTGCTCCCTCTCCTCCTGAGGCTCTCTGTGGTCCAGTGCGGCAGGAGGTGGGAGTCCCCGAGGCTGTTGAGCAGCTTGGTCTGAGTGTGGGTGAAGAGTGACAGCAGCATCCCGGGGCCTCTCCCTCTGCTCACTGCAGATATTAGCACCAAAAGACACTGTCTCAGCGAGGAAGACACTACTACCAAGCCAGTCGAACTGCTGTCTGTATACGCAATGTTTCAGGTGGAGTTTTTATGGCAACATCTCCAAAAAGCTATAGGTTTTAAATTCTAAGATTACAGTTTTTGAGGTTTCTTCCAATTTAAATAATCTGCTTCTAGTCAAAAGGAAGCAAGAGACAGTAAGATGGCCTGTAAAAAGACCACCATGCAGTCCCTCTGCTGGCCTTAAACTGCAGGAGTCTGAGTTTCCAGATCAAAGCCAGCAGCTTGGTGCCTGGAAGTCCAGTGAGCAGTGGCCTCGGGGCCAGACCAGCTCATAGGGCTGAGCTCACCAGGGACCAGCAGCATGCAGCACTCTGTTATGTAGCAGAGGAGTCGCATCTGAGCTGACTCAGCTGATGCCCCACCTGGCTCTGATTTTTGGTGCCTGCCCCTCAGCTCCTCCCCATGCAGCCCCAAGAGGGTTGAACATTGGTGGTTTAGGCAGGATAAAAATCTAAAGGATTCGGTCGGCTGGTAGGAAGCCGGTTCCTGCTGCCTCACCCACTCTCTTTATTAGTTACATATTTTGTTTTGAAAAAACCACTTACATAGCATTTAAAATATGCCAGGGCACTGTTGTAAGTATGATATGAATATTCCCTCACTTAATCTTCCTAGCAGGCTAAAGGATATTATCACTTTCCTAATTTTAAGAGGAGGATACTGAGGCACTGAAAGGTCAGGTAACCCGCCCAAGGTCATAGCTCGCCTGTGGCTGGAGGGAAGGCTGGAGTCTGGGCCGTGTAGCTCTACTCTGCCATTAGCCACTGAGCCAAGTGCTTATCAAGGGTGACTGAGGCGTTTTCGTATGGCCCTTGCCTTCTAAGGGCACCCACACTCCTTCAACCACACACCTCGCGTCCAGAAGTGAAAAGAGTGACAATGCACACAAAGGCCACCAGTGGCTGCAGTATCACATTTCTGGCTGCCTGTGTGTGCTCCAAAAGCTTTCTACCAGGAAACCTGTGCCCAAGAGAGAGCTCCAAATACCTCTTTCAGGGAAAGCAGGTCCTTGCAGACCAAAACAAGTCATTAGCACTTATGGGCATTTAAACTTAAATGAATTAAAAGTAAAATTTGCAAGTAAATCCTCTCAGTGACACTAGCCACAACAAGCACTGCAACAGCCACGTGGGGCCAGCTGGTGTCTGGAGAACAAGACAAAGCATCTAACAAAACACTAAGTTCTGGTCCACACTGTTTGGCCCAAGTGGGATTTCTTTTTGCACTTCAGCCTGAATACTTATTGTCCATTATTGGGAATAACTTCATCTCCCTCTTAATATACATACAGAAAATTCAAATTACATCTCATTTAATCATAAAGCAAAAGCTGACTTTCGAGGGGCGGAGTAGGCTATTTTCAAGCAGGTCAAGTAAACCCCAGGCCTACTGGCACCTGGAATCCAGGATGCTAGCATGCCTTCTACAAACCTGGGAGAGTAAATAAGGTCTAAAGTGTACAGCAGATACTGTGAAATATGAAGAAATTGTCCAAAAGGAAAAAGGAACTAGGATGGGAAAGGGAAAAGGGAAAATATGCCAGTCGGTCCCTATTTACTGAATGCCTAGCATCTCCTATCTACTGAAGAGGAAGGGCTGCGCTAATATTCATTGGAGGTTTTGTACCCATATCTCACACTCTGAGCAACTATTTAAAAGATGACAATGTGCGGTGTATGAACTATCATATTCTCTATTTTGTTATGAACTTTTGTTTTACTTTTTTCTCATAAAATTAAAATATAATGTCTTCTACAATAGCAAATGAAAGTCTGAAATGAGCACAAAGGCACTTAGAAAGCAGGCAGATAGAGAAGTTAATTTTGTTTATAGACTTTCGCTTTATGTATTGGATGTTAGCCTCTGGGACACGTACCTGAGGGCTCAAGAGAAAGCTAAACCAGAGAGGTCAGCTAAGTCTGTGTGAAGTAATCCTTCCATCAGAAAACAATTCAGACACATGCACTGCTACATAAGGCAGGTCAGATACCTGCAGGACCTCAAGATAATAACAAGACAGAACTGACACACAGAAAAATGGGTCAGATATGAATGGGTGCCCTGTGGCCTGGGGACAGTAGGCTAAATTCCCCACTGACCCACTAAGGATAAATGACATTCTAGTTCATGCGGGTTCACATTAAGTAGAAAAGCTGTAATTAAAACATAAAAACCTCAGCTACAAAGCACATTCTAGAACATTCTCGCACTTAAGGAATCTAAAATCCAAAATTCTCTAATTTCTCAATCTGACGTCTGTAAGATCCTAGGATGGTTATTTTCTGACCGGCAGGAATTGTCTTTGCTATCATAAATCTTTGTTCTCTTTGAAAGTTATCCTCTATCTTTCCCCCATTTGCACCTCTCACCCTTACTATCTATTCTATTACTTTTCATAACACAATCGAATTTAGAACTTAAAGAAAAATTTTGGTGAAGAATACAGCATTACTTATCCAGTAGGACTTATAGGGAATGGTAATGGACAGTCATTTCGCATTATAAAACACCTTAAGCTGCTCTGATTTAAGTTAAAAAAATAAAAGACATAAAATAAATTATATTACATACTTGTGACGTCTTGTAAGAAATCCAAACAAGGTCGACTACTTCCGGAAATACTTATTGAAACAGCCAGTGGCGTCTGACCCTCATAGTTCCTTGTGTTCGTGTCTGCTCCGTAGTTATACAACATCCGGGCGCAAAGCACGTCATCCCGAAGGGCAGACAAGTGTAAAGGAGTCTGCCCGTCCTCTAAGCGCCCCAAGTTTGTGTCTGCTCCCCTCTGAAGGAACATCCGACAGTACGAGTGGTTGCTTTTGATCACGGCATAGCGCAACAGGAAGCCATTCTGGATATCAATGTTGGCATTGTGGTCCAGGAGGATTTTCACACAGCTTGACCTCTCTCGGATGATGGCGAGCTGAAGTGGCGTTGTACCTTTGTCGCTGAGGGGGTCTACCTCAGCCTTGAACTCTAGGAGGAGCCGCACGAACGAGTCCCTGCCGTAGTGCGCAGCCACGTGCAGGGGAGTCCAGCCGTCGTTGCTCTTGGCGTTAATGATGTCGCTCCTGTACTCCGACTCCAGCATCAGACGCGCGATCCGGGCCCGGCCGTGCATGGCTGCGTAGTGAAGAGCAGTGAAGCCACCGATTAAGTCCTTCACTGTGGGATCAGCTGGGATTAAAACCAAAATGAAAATATGAGCAGACTCGGAGGCAAATTGAGGCCTTCCACCATGGCCCAGCATGCCAATTCTAGCGGAGTTTCACACAAACTGGGAAGGGAGAACACTCTAGAAAGAACACCGTGTCCTTTCCTTCCTCAGTTCAACTGAAGTCTAGTTTCAAAGGAAAATAAATTATAGGAGCGCTATCAAGCCCCAGTTAATGGACCAAGACAGACTTACAAATATTTAAAAAGATTCGGTGTGCACATCACAGCAACCCTTGTCTTTGCTCATTTAACCAGCTGCCTGTGGCTACCCAACTTGCTCATCTCTGTATTCATCCATGTTTTTCTCTTTTGAAACTTTAATTTTATTTTTCTCGTGTGCTTCTTCTTGGTGTTAAAAGCATGCATAGCAACATCTGTTGCCTGGAATTACAGCTGTTCTATGGGCTGGAGGGCCGTTGTTTTAGGGTGTGCTATGAAAAAAAAAAAAGTTTCCTGTAGTCTGTAAAAATTCCAAATTGTGCAAGATATATGTTAAGTGAGCTTGATAAATCATGTTCTCATAAAACAAAACATGACTGAGTTCATTTTATGTGGTCTTACAAGTTCATGAGAATTAAGCAACACATTATGTGAAAAGTTGGGAGAAAACTCAGCACTGTATGAATGTTATTTTTAAAAACAGTTTTCAAAATATCTCGTAAAGTCACCAGTTTTAGGAAGGGGGTATTTCTCTGCTCTGTGACTCCATAAGGCACATAACTTTTGTCACTTGCTCAGCTTTGTCATGAAGCCAAAGTTCAGTGCGTGTCCTACTGTCCCTGAGCAGGGATAAGACTTGTTAATACCACACTGCACCCACCACTTCCTGGAAGTCGGTGACTCGAGGTGGGGGGGCTGTCAGACCCAACTACTGTGCAAGGATGACAATGCCTATAAAAGCCATGCTGGGGGCTGGGAAGATAGCTCAGTACAATAAGCACTTGCCTCAGGGCCTGAGTTCAAACTCCAATTCCAAAATAAATAAATAAATGAATGAATGAATGAATGAATGAATGAATGAATGCCATGGTCTTTTTTTTTTTTTTTTTTTTAATGAAAGAGAAAAAAATCACTATTGTTTCTCACTTACAAAGTGCCTGCCAAGTTATACACCATTTAGGAAAGTGTTCTTCAGTTCTAGAACACAATGTACCAACTGGGTTCACTTAAAAAAATTTATGAAGCAGAAAATTATATGTTAAAATATTAATAAACAAAAAACCATTAATAACCCTGTGGGGCACGAAAATATCAGTTAAGGAGTTATTAACAGAAACTGAAATATGACATTTTAAAGGTAAATATTTTTATTCCCATTTCTAAAACCATTTAACATGATATGAAAGTACACAATGGTGATAATTTTATCTGTTGGCGAAAGTGAGGTATCACTTTATGTTGGTCTTAACTAAAGAAGAACACAGTAGTGATTTACCAGGGGACAAAAAAGCAGCCAGGAACATTTTAGCCAAGTAGTTTGCTGCCATCTGCTGGCATGGCAGGAGCACAAACCAGCAATGCTCTGGCAGGAAACTCAACTCTTGAAGCACTCAAATCTGTTTCACATACAGGACCTCACTTATCTGAAGTTGACTAAGGGAAGGCAGTCATGAAATATAAGCAAGTACCTCCTCAATGGAAAATGCCCCTCCTTACAACGCTGTGTCTAGTTGCTACCTGGACAAGCAACTGTCCCCGGACAATCCCTCTGGATTTGTGAGTACAATTACAGAATCCATCATCTTTCACTCCTCCCAAATGGCACACCCCTGCAAAGATGCCAGCCAACACCCTATACTTGTTCTACAGTACAATTAAAGTGGTGCTACATAAAATAGCGCTTGCATTTTTGGTTCCCACTTGAGGCCTCCTTTAGGTTCTACTTACATTTTGATGCTAACTGAATTAAGGAAAAACACAGGTGAACACATACAGCAATGAATCGATGGGTCTCAGTAAAAATCATTCAAATGAATGAGCTGACCACACCCTGGGAACACAGCAGGGAAGGAAGAGCCCTAGGGTTAGCAACACACATTGTATGGCAGCAAAATTAGAGATTATCAGGCCAATGAAGGAACATGCGAAACTCAATTTAGTTCTAATATTAGTCAATGCAACAAGACAAGAAAATGACCAATTTATAATAGCAACAGAAACTATAAAACAGGTAGGCAGAATTTCAGTAAGAGCCATATAAGGCACATACAAAGTAAGATTACTTCCTCTGTTTGCTCAAATCTCCCCTTACCAAAAAGCCTTTTTAGAATGCTAACATAGTGACCCACCAAACTCGTTACTTATTTCTTCAGTAAGCATCTTTACCCAAGGGAGAACAATTTTAAATAAACTATAGCATAATCTCAACAAACCCATTCAAGTCCATTGAAAAACTGTGATACATTTATAAATGAATGCAAAGAAACCTTTTCTATGTCAACTATCATTTTTTGCCAGTTTTACTGAATTAAATACAACTTACTAATTTTTAATCATTAATGAGTTCTTTATCAGTCAGATAACCAAAGCTCACAGTCAAAATACAGAACATAGTCATCAACCTCAAAAAGGTCCTTGAGGCCTCTTTAAAGTCAATTGCCTGCCCAGAAAGGGCCCAGGCAAACCTCTGATTAATAAAAATAAACTTTTGCCTTTTCCATTCACAGGAATGGAATGGTATGTAAGGTTTTGTCTTTGGTTTATTTCATATACCATAGTTTTGAAATTCACCATGTCAGTGTATCAAGAATCTGTTCCTTTGCCTTTATAAGCAGTATGCCACAATATGTCATTTTTAAAAATTTGTTTACCCATTTGTAGGTATAGGGACACCTGAGTTCTCCCCAATTTGAGGCCATTTAAATGATGCTACCAGTGATAGCTCAGCAGACCAAGCGCTTGCTTAGGCAAGTACAGGGAGGGACCAGGGATCAATTCCCAGCACCATATGCTGTGCCAGCCCTGCCTCCAGGCATACTCAGCTGGCTACTGAGACTGGGCATGGTGGCGCATGCCTGTAATACTAACACTGAGGAGGCTGAAAATAGGAGGATCAGCCAAAGCCCAAGCTGCACAGTGAGACCCTGTACCGAATACATAGAAACAAACAAATGATTCTATTATGACTTTTGACTCATCAATGTGTGCATAGATATATGTTCTTATATCAGTTGGTATCTAGGAGAGAATTTTTGGTCCTGTTAAATGTATACTTTATAAAGACCTGCCATTAGTTCTAGTGGAGACACCAGTTTACATTTGTGACAGTGGCACATCAGATTTCCAGTTGTTCCATAATGTGGCAGTGTAAAAGCATGGCATACTACACTTTTATTATTTAATAGTTTATGCTTTCCATTACTCCTTATATTTTTATCATTTCTTTTTCCTTTTCAGAATGAGGGACTGAACTCTGGATCTTGCGTTTGCCAGGCAGGTGCTTATGGAGAAGAGCTATCCTCCCCAGCCCTGTATCATTTCTTTAATATTTTATTTTTTTGTGTGTGTGCCTTTCCTTCTAAAGAGTCTAAAGAAATCTTTGCCTAACACAATGCTATAAAGCTGTTCTGGTTTCTTCTAAAAATTTTGCCGTTTTACTTTAAGTTTAGGTCAATGATCTACTTCACTTTTGTGTGTGGCTTAAGATCAAAGTTCATTATTTTGACGTAGTTATCTATTTGTTCCAACAGAACTTGTTAAAAAGGCTTTTTCCCCAGTGATTTAATCTGGTCTCTTTGCTAAAAATCAATTTACCACTGAAGTATAGGTCTATTCGGCACTGTATCATTAATCTAAAAGACTTCCCATATACCAATACTAGACTGTTTTAAATACTGTAACTTTATAAGTAAATTTTCCTAGCAAGTAGTATAAATACTACAACTCTATTTAAAAACATTCTGGATGATACATTTTGGAATAAACTTGTCACCTCTTCAAATGTGCCTGTAAGAACTTGACTGGATCTCTTGTGGCCCTAAAGATGACTGCCCCCCAAAAGGCCTCAACAATATGGACCCTTCCAAACAATGAACATGGAGTTTTTCTTCATTCATTTAGCTATTCTTTAATGTTTCAGCTTATAGGTTGTGTACATATTTCATTACATTCCTACACGTTTTTAATTTTGTTGCTCTACATGAGTTAAAACTTCATTTTCTAAGTATTTATCAAAGAAAGAAGATACATTGTTTTATAATGTTAGCCTGTGATCTAAATTCACTTCTTAGTTCTAGTACATTTTTGTGGATTTGTAATAACTTTTTACATACACAATTATGTTTTCTGCAAATAAAGACAATTTTATCTCGATTTTTCCAACGTATTCACTGTTTTTCTCTTATTCCAATGGCTAGAACCTATAGTAAAATACTTGATAAAAATAGTAAAACCATCTATCCTTCCTCTCTTTCTGATTTTAGAGGGCAAGTATTCAGCAATTCGCTCCTGAGTACAAAGTAAGCTATCACTTTTTCACAGATGATTTGCCTTAGGTTTAGAAATTACCTTCTGTCTGATTAGTATGCATCACGGGTGTGTTGCCTAACATAATCAAATGCAATTTCTCCATTTATTGAAATGTTCATTTATATCTGTCTTTCACTCTCTCATGATAAATTAGTCACCCTACTGATTTCCCCATGTCAAACAATCCTTGAATTCCTGAAATAAGTAATACATGGCCTTGACGGAGTATCCATTTTTACACACTGATTTTACAAATCAAATATTTTATATTCAGTAAAATGAATCTATATGAACATATATTCATATTTTACAAATATGAATTTTGTTAAGAATTTTAGATCTGCTGTCACAAAGAACATGACTCTGTACCTTGCTTTTCTGCCAGCGTAACAAAGCAGGCAATTAAAAAGTGGTACCGCTTCTGCTTTCTGAGAGAGTCTGGTAAAAGATCACTATCTGTTCCTTTAATAATTAAAACAATGCAACAAAAAAGCCAGCCAGGCCTAACAGTTTATGTGTGGACAGTTTTAATTACAAAGCAAATTTCTAAATCAACCTAAATAAAAATATTACTCTATTTTTTCATGCTGTCAGTTCTGGCAATTTGTACTTTTCAAAGAATCTGTTTCTTTCAAAGGACCTAAGGGTGCTCCTTATATTCCTTATCTTTTTGATGTCTACAAGATCTGTGATGCTATCTCTTTTCCTCTCTTGAAATTGGCTATGACTTTTCTCATGTGTCCCTCATCAGTCTAGCTATAGATATCAATTTTATTAATCTAGAACCAGTTTTTGGTTTAGTTTCATCAGGGTTTTTTTTTTTTTTTTCTGTTGTATGCCCAGTTTAAATTACAATGACTACTATTTACCTCTTCATTTCATTTGTTTTTACTTTGAGTTTATTTATTTATTTGTTATGTACTTTTTAGTACAGATTCTATAGGGTCTCATCACACAGATCAGACTTGTAGTGATCCTCCTGTTTTCAGCCTCCCAAGCATTGGGATTATAGGCGCCCACCACCATGCCTGATTCAATTTCTGTCTTAGGGTGCCCCAGGGGTGAGGCTGGCACAGCAGGCTGGGGATCGAACCCTGGGCCCCTGTGTCTGCCTAAGTAGGTGCTTTATTCTGCTGAGCTATCTGGCTAGCCCATGGGTTTAATTTTAATAGGACAGGGGCTAAGGAAATAGCTCAGTGGCATAAGCGCCTATATATAGAAGATATTTCAAGACACACTCTTTCCTTTTCCCTCTTCTGTGTTCTACTGTCATATTTACTAAAACTTCATAAACCAAACTAAAGTTTTATAAGTCTTGTTTTGCTCTTCAAGAGATGAAATAAACAAAAACAAAGTACATTATTTGTGTAGAGCCACTCAAAGTTTAAAGCACTGCACTTCCTAATCACAACTCCATAGCCATGATAGGTTTTCAGCTTTCTATGCATTTAAAAAATTATATCTAATTGCAATCATAATCTGATTACTTAACCCTTTCTTTCATGTCTGAGCATCAAGAATACTCCCATTTCTGTGGTTATGTTCAAGGAGGGTGAAGTTTTCACATAGAACATATTTCCTGCTTTTGAGATTGTTTTAGATATGAATGGACAGAATTTACTATCTCAATTAAATTAATAGACTTAATTTAATGAAATAGAATTCATTAAATTAATAAACTGGAAGTAGACTGGGCAAAAGCATGTACAATTTCTCAGGCTCCAGTACTACCAAATGTTCTCACAAATTTTCACTAATGTGCTTGTTTTATTGCCATTTGGGATCATGTGCAAAACCGTTTATTTTTGAAATGTGAAAAATAGCTTTTTCTGGGCCCTTTTGGGTGACTCCCTCATCTCTCATACTCATTTTTGTGTGCTGCACAAATAAGAATTTATTTGCTTTATTATGAGGGGGCTGTGAGGCTTTTTCCTAGTTGCTCTGGGGTTTGCTTTCTGTATTCACTCCCAAAACTTTAATGCCCTCAAGGTCAAACTGTAAAAAAGTACCTACTGAAGAGGACTCAATGTTTGATCTCTCTGTGTTATTCTCTTGAAATATCCAACATGGTTTTGGAATATTTCCAAATATTCCGAACTGGAAAATAAAGATAATAATGGATTTCTTAACAGTTACTACCCTTGTTATAGACTATTTACTTTAACTGGCACGTTCAAAGCTACCCATTCTATGGACAGCTTAGGTGTACACTGAACCAGAGTCTCCTAATCCCCGCCCTTTCGCACACCAATAATGTTGCATGGCCGACTTGAACTTGCTCCTGGTCTCAACAGAACTGGGCCCTTGCTCCCAGCACAGCAGCTGAGCTATTCCCCACCAGGCTCCATCCACCCTGTGGCCAATCACCCTCACTGCCTTAAGAGCCGAGTTCAGCCAGCTCTATGCCACCACTCACCAGCGGCTTCACTGTGTCAGTGCAGGACCTGAAGTAGACAATTTCTCATTATGTGAGTGGCTTGTCAAACATTCTCTCTCCTTCTCCTCTCCTTCCTTCCTTCCTGCCTTCCTTCCTTCCCTCCCGCCCTCCCTCCCTCCCTCTCTCCTGCCCATGCCCTCCCTCCCTCTCTCTGGTGGCACTAGGGAACTCAGGACCTTGCTACTGATATGCTCACATACTGAGAATTTCCTTTCTGTACAAATCTGATTCTCCCATTCCTCTTCATTGAACATAGTGAAGGCTAGAATCAAATGACTGGATATGCTCAGTGTACATTCTACTTCTTCAGTTTCTAAACCAAACATGTTTGTTCTCTCCTTCACCCCTTCTCGGGGTCCATGTGTCTGGAATGACTCCATCCTTCTGAGCCCACACTCCTACCTGACACCTTCCAAGATGTCCACTCAACATCTGCTTTCTCTAGAAACCTGTCCAAGCCCAAACTCAGCCCCCGGGGGATAGGGGAGACCTGGCCATACATATAACTGTACTTGCTCTGCTGGAATTGCTTCATTTGAATTCAAGCTCCATTGTTACTCAGGCGAATGATGCTGAACAAATTACTCTTCTGTGGCTCACTTTCCCAACGTGAAAACCAGTAACTTATTAACCCCACATAATTTTTAGGAAGAATTGGGCATATATAAAATGTTCAGTAAATTCTGGCTATAAATTTTCCCCACTACTGGACTACAAAATATTGGAAAGCTAGCACTGTGTTTATTTCTGTATCTTGGTGCCTACTCCAGAGCTTGGCATATATTGGATGCTCAATAAACATCTTCTGAATAATCGTTATACGAGATCAAACGGCCATCTCATGTGTCTATGAGATCTCTTACTATTCTGTCGTTTGCTGCCACAAACTGTTGCCCTCTGTCATGTGCCACTCTGCCTTGGAGCCAGCCGAGTATTGACTGAAAGCTCCATAAACTGTAAACTAAGTAAACTTTTACTTTCTTAGTTTTGGGCACTGGGTATTTTGTCCCAGTAACAACAACAAAAAGTAACCAAGATAGAATTTGGTACCAGGACTGACGTTGCTGCTCTGACTATACCTGACCATGTGGTTCAAGAGCCTTTGGGAATGGCTTGTTGGAAGAATTTCAAAAGGTTCAGAGATGTCACTTGAAAAAAATAGAGCAGGAACACCTTAGGCTGTTTTGTGTGGGAGATTCTGGTCAGAGACCAGAAGACCAGAAGGTTGATGGAAATCCTGCCGGCCAAGACCAGGCTCTGGAGGGTTCTGCTGGGAAGCACTGTACCGGGCCTATATGAAGGATGGCAGAAGGGCTGTTACGGCTTGGCAGAAAGTTTGTCTGTATCTTGCTTGTGGCCAGAGACTTTGCCTGAGCCTGAGATTAAGGGTAGTGAACTAATTAATTTGGCAGAAGAAATTTCATGGCAGGTAAATGCTGAGGCAGTGGCATGGCTCTTGTTGGGGCTTTTAGCCAGATACATAGAATCAAGAGCAAAAAGCCCAGCATGATGATTTAAAATGTTTCAAGTCTGTCAAGAAGAGAAGCCTCAGTACACTTGTGGACTATATAGACAGAGTGGAGGAGATCCTGACTGCTGAGAAGAAACAGGAGAGGTCTGAGGCCATCACAAGAAGCAACAAGTCTCCAGATTTTGTAGTCTCAGACCCACAAATGGGAAAGACTCTGCTCTGAGGAAAAAGCCACAGAGTGTCACATTCCAGAATGGTGGCAGCAATGCTACATTCCAGAATGGCAGCAGCATACCAAATTTGTTCCTCAGAAATGGATTTAGAATTCTCAGCAACCTAGGCACTCAACTCCTATAGCTAAGAGAGAAGAAAGCCTAGCTAGTGCTTCAGCTGGCAGCAGACCTTGGCATCATCCATGTGCCACTGGCTTCAGAACGCCTGCAGAATGCAAGAGTTCTGAGGCTAAAAAGGCTTCCACCTTGATAAAAAAAAAAAAAAAAGAAAGTCCTGAGAGGTCAAGCAGTGTGCTCTTCAGAGTGCAGTGGGTAAAGCTATACATAAAAAGCCAAAGGTGTAGTGCTGACCCCAACAAATTTGAAAAAGCCAAAAATGTGGATTGTCTGAGGAAAGCTTCAAGGAGAAAACAAAGCAGACTCAAGAGAAAAATCACAAGAGTTACAACTACCAGAAATGTCAGAGGCTCAGTCATGGGCAACTCACACTTTGCCACAGATTTCCTCTGATGTTGTAGGTGAAACTACAGGACTGAATGGTTACCCTTCTGGATATTTGACTTGCTTTGGTCTCAATACTTGGTATCTTCTTTTTTGTTCCTTTTGGAATGGTAATGTTTCTTGTGTGCCACTGGATGTTGGAAGTGGTTAACTTTTCATTTGTACAGGGGCTCAGGGCTAAGAGTTTGTCTTCAGTCTTGAAGGACACTTTAGATTTGGACTTTTCAGCAATGGTGAAACTGCTGGGACTTTGGCAACTCTTAGAGATGAACTAAAATGCCTTTTGTACAAAGGAATGTGTATGAATCTTTGAGGGCCTAGGGGTGGAATGTCATGGTTTGTGTCTATATGTCCCCCCAAAGCTGCACGCAGTCATGGGATAAGTAGCCTGCACCTAATACAAGGGAGGGAAAGAGGCCTGCTCTCTGCTGCTCCTCTCTTTGCTCCTGCTAATTTTGCAGTTTTGTGCCACCATGAATGGCTGCCCTCTGCCATGTGCCACTCTGCCTTGGAGCCAGCTAAGTAGGACTGAAACTTCCACAAATTGTAAGCTAAATAAACCTTTCCTTTTGGCTAGAGAGATAGCTCAGGGGCACAAGTGCCTGCCTGGCAAGTGCAGTGTCCTAAGTTCAATCCCTGGCTACAGAAAAACACAAACAACAATAACAGCAAAAACCTTTCTTTCATTTTGGATGCTGGGTATTTTGTCCCAGCAGCAACAACAAAAAAGTAACCAAGACAGAGAATAATCTAATACTCATAGTGAGAAAGAAGTTTCCCTGCCAAAGAATGAGGCAGTCTCTCCAGGGAAACTTTTTTTTTTTTTTTTAAATGTATTTGGCTGTTGCAGGGTCTCACTATGCAGCTCTGACTCGTGGTGATCCTTCTGCTTTCAGCCTTCCCAGCACTGGGATTATAGGCATGCACCACTATGCCTGGACTCAGTGGCTGGCTCAGCCCAACTTGCGCTAGCATGGCATGTGGTGGCAGGGATTGAATCCTGGTCCCTGAACCTGCCTATGCTTGCCTAAGCAGGCCCTTCAGTCTGCTGAGTTATCTTGCCATTCCCAGTGAAAACTTTTTATAGCTATTTACCAGACAGGATCAGTAAGATTTTGCAGTTTGGTATATCAGGGGTAAGGAAAAATGTTCATAGAATGCCTTTTAGATGCCTGGCATGATGATGCTAAGCTATAGTGCCTCTGCTGGGGAAGGGTATGGTGGGGGCAGCAGCCTGAGCTATGCTGTAATGTCTATAATGTAACAGTGGAAGGGGTGAGAGACCTGACATGGAACACAATCTAGAGACGAGACCAGAAGCCAGGCCCATACAACCAGACACCCCACCCCGAGAACCATGCATCGCCATGGGAGGGGGACAGAGAAAACTCCCTTTCTAAGCAATTGCTGAAAAATGGCTTCTATGTGTTATAAGAAACATTTTACGCAAGTGGTAAGAGAGTCCATAAAAGAACAAAGGAAGGATCTCTCCAAAGCACTTTTGTTGCTGTAAAAGAAATCAAAATTTATTATAGGGCCACAGTAATTAAGACATTATTTTATTGATTCAGGGATGCTAAGTAAGAACTCAGAACACATATATGTGAAATGAAAAATGAAATGAAGGAAGGGTTAAGTTATCTTCATGGTGGGAAAATGTAAAACTGTACCTGAACAGCTCCTGGGATACCCAAAAATAATTCTAGGTACAATTATGACCTATATGCCACAAATTCTTTTTAGAAGAAAATATAGATTAAAAAATAATCTGTGGTATCATGCAATTCCTAAACTAAATACAAAAGGCATAAATCATAGTCCAAAGGAAAGTACTCTTCACCTAAGCTACAATGAAGAATTTTGACCAAAAACAAAAAGGACATCAAGAATGTAAACAAAGTGAAATAGAGGGGAGACCGTTGCAACATACAGCTAATAAAGGAGAATATATAAATAATTCCAAAGTCAACAGTCAATAAGAAACAGGAAGCCTAGTTTTGTAATGTTTTGTTACTCATATGTAATTTAATTTTTGGTGTAAAACAAAGTATATCACAGAGGAAAAAGCCAACCACCTGGCAGTATGTTCCTGGGAGAGGAAACACTGTCCCATCCAGCCTGCAGAGATGCAGGTAACCACAGCTGGCCACTCTGGGGGACACTTGTTAATATTTACTTTTACAAAAAAGACTTTGCAAATGCACTTTGCAAATGCACCTCTGGGCAGTATTCAAGAGAAATTCTCACACACAGAAAGCATGGGTGAAGGCCATGCTCTGCCATACTATTTCTAGAAGAATGAAAGCCATTTAAAGCATCTATTAACAGAGCTTAATATAAATAAATGACATCCATATGATAGAATCTGAATCAAATGTGTAGACTGATGGGAACTGTAACTAAGCTCTGATATGACAAATGTCAGGAATACAAGACAGAACATTAAAAAGGGGAGCAACCTAGAAGGTAGAGATGGAAAAATATGCATGCTGTGCACCTAGAGTACTTTTGCAGGTACCAACAAAGTCAATGAAACTGACTGTCTCCTGAAGCACCCAAAATGCTTGGGATTAAGAATAGCCACTCATCCCTTATTCCAATCTACAGTATCTTTCCCTTGGCTTCTCACCATGAGTGTGTTTATTATCTTCTCAAAAGATAAGATCTCCTACCGCAATTTCATCTTCCTCAAAACTCATAACAAAAATACACCTCTATATTTTTATAAGTGCACTTGTATCATAAATATCACACTGAAAAGAATAGTAAATGTGTATGTGTCAATACAGAATGCACAAGAACTTTCTTTTTAGAATAATGATGACATTCTAAAATTGATGGTGGTGATGGACGACCAACTCTATAAATATACTGAAGCCATGAGATGGGCACTGTACATGGATGCATGGCACAGTATACCGATTTCACTTATCATTTTGTATTTATGTGGTGCTAGGGATCAAACCCCAGACCTTACACAAGGTAGGCAAGAACTCTACTATGGAACTACTTCTCAAATTTTTCAATGAAATACACAGCTGTGTGCATGCATGAATAGAAAGAAGAGTTTAGAAACTGTGGCCCAAAAGTCTAATGTGGGCCATCACTGGTTTTCTTCTTTTCCCCACTATTAGTTCTTATAAAGTTTTATTGGAACAGGACCACACCCATTACATATCATCTATAGCTGCTTTAACATTACAATAGATCCTTGATAGTAAAAATATCTTTAACTCATATAATTGAGTTAAAAAAAAAAAAAAACTACAGGTTAGGAGAACACCCTCTCATGGTTGAAAACTATACATGATATGACATAATTTTTTTTTTTTTTTTTTTTTTTTAGGGAAGGGTGTACTAGTTGTTCAGGGTCTCATTACTAGATCAGACTCATAGTGATCCACCTGTTTACAGCCTCGAGAGATCTGGGATTATAGGCTCACGCCACCACACCCAATCTCAAATGCCATCTCAGTGCATCCTGGGGGCGGGCCAGCATGGCAGGCCCTAGGACGGAACCCTTGGCCCCTGCTTGCAGGCACTTTAATTCACTGAGCTATTTGGCCAGCCTGACATGACATAATTTTCAGGAGTTTGTGTAACAGCAATAGAAAAGTTTTGGCAGTACAAGCACCAAACCAAGCTGATACCCCTGTTTACTTCTAGGCAGAGATGGACAGGGAATGAGTATGGCCAATTGTAGGGGATTTGGGCTTTAGTTGTAATTCATTCAAAGATGTGTTGTATTTATGTTAAGGACACCCTAGGTAGGAACAAAAATGGTAACTCTCACCTTGTTCTTAATTGGCCTAAGTATTGACAGAATTTTAAGGTCCTAATTTACCTGCTAATTTTTTCAGATGTTTTTTCTGGCATTCTGTTTACATTTCCCCTTCATCAATTTCAGAACTAAGGCTTTGAAGCTGTAAGGTGAAATGATGCACACATCACTACAAAGTGGTCACAGGACAGCACATTTCCAGGTCCTGCTGGCAGCCAACTATTTCAGGCACACATTTCCCATTGTAGGGGACATGTGACTATTTCTAGTCTCAGGTTTGGCCTCCCTTGCAACTAGTCCATGCCCACAGGCTTTATATTAATATATTCACATAACTTATCAGGTATTCATGAAAGTCACAGGACTTCTATCATTTTCCTACACTTCAGAATACAAGCAAGTTTGATTGCTCTTTTAACAAAGTATTACTTAAGAATGAAGCCAAATCACTGCCAATGAGCAACTGAATCGCTAGAATGCCCTATGTGTAACTGAGTCTCAACTAAACTATTTACGGCATAAATTATAGAGATATTATAGGTATAAATGATAAAATATGTAAACTTTTAAGAAAACGAAGCATTTGAACTTCAACTGGAAGAAAAACAAAATTGGTCTGAGATAATGATTAATTTAAAAACCTAATGGCAGGTTTGACCCACTATAATTTTGTATATGCTTAGATTTCTAAATTTCTGTGTAAAAAAAAAAAAAAAGTGTAACAGTTTTTTTTTTTTTTTTTTTGTCTTTTTGAGGCAGGGTCTCGCTATGCAGTTCAGACTGGTCTTGAGCTCACTTTTGTAGCCCAGGCTGGTCTCGAACTTGCACCGATCCTCCTGCCTCAGCCTCCCGAGTGCTGGGATTACAGGTGTGCACCACCACACCCAACTTAACAGTAGTTTTTAATCACATTCTATAGAGACTTATTAGAATATCAATGATTGATGGAAAACACTGGCTCCATGTTAAGTCTAAAGCATTTAATATTTAGCAAGACAGTGATGATAAGTTCAGGTACCTATGTTATAGAGTAATAGTATTACTAAGCTTCTCTTCTGGAGGCTTAAGAACCTAAGTTTGCAGACCAAAAATTAGAGAAAAAGAAGGGCTATAAGGATAGCCAATATTTAGGCTCTAGCCTTTTAAGGTCAGTGAGGACTCAGGACATAAGAGACCCTGTACTATAACATCCTATAACTCAATGATGTCCCAAATATTCTGTTCAAGGAGATTGTGGGGCCATAGGGAAAAGGGATTGATCATGTACCCTGTATCTAAGGAGAGTCACCTAGAGAGAAAACATTCTCTTGGGCTTTCACAGAGATCAAACTGGTCAAGCAATGGCTGTGACTCATCCAGATGGCTGACAATGACAAAAGTTCTACAAAACTCTGTACATGCTTTCAAGGTAAATCCGGAAGGGATTTGACTGACCTTGTCAGATATGAAAATTACATGTTTTGTTATATGGGCCTTGCTTCAACTTGGCCTTAATAACTCAGCAGAAAAGTTTAACCATGAGGCATAAAAAGTAAAGCCAGACAAATATGCTGAGCTGTAAAAGGCTCAAGTCAACAGCTTCCAACATTGCCAGTTCTGCCAATAATCTACTACTATTCTGGAATATTGCTCTATGTATACAACTCCTTTCTCTTAGTTCAATGAGAAAAAATATTTGAACCAATAATGTTTAGAAGAGTTAATCATGTCTGCATCTTGTACTCTGAACAACTACTATGAAGACAACAATATGCATTGCATTGTATCTATTAAAAAAAAAAAAAAAAGAAGAAAGAAAGAAACCTAATGGCAGTGGAGCTTTCTGAAACAATAGCAAAATGCCAAATGCAGTTTCCAGCTACATAGGTTTATGTAGATACAGATCACAGATAATCAGAAAGCGCAAATATATGCTCTAAAATAATAACAAAAAGTATTCAAACTAGAAAGAAATGTGAATCCAAAGCTTAAGAGGTCACTAGGGCCAAGATGTTGGGAGCAGCATGAGCCTGTTGGGCAACTCCCACCCGGGGGCATGCAGCCCTGCAACGATGACTGCCACAGTGGCTCCTGCTTCTGAGCACAAGGAGCTACTACACCACCCTGGGAGTGCTGCTCTTTTGAAGTAATCCCAGAAAACCCAGCTACATACAAACGTGATCTAAGAGGAGAGCAAAGACTAGCCACCAAATTCATTTGTGAAAAATGTGCCTTTAGAATATTTTGTTGTTAAAATCTTCACAAAGAGGAAATAAGTGTTGAAATCTAAAGAGAAGCACTCAAAATCACACACCTACATATAAGCATGCACACACACACATATACATGTATTTTAAATTCAGTATTATTTCATTTTAAGCTTCTCCTTGGGAAAAAGGTCTGCTTCTAGCAAACTCACCTCCGTGTTCTAGAAACACTCGAACACATCTTTCCTTGCCTCTTGCTGCAGAGAAATGAAGCAAGGTCCAGCCATTAGCGTCTCGGCCATTTGGAGAGTAACCTTGCTCTAACATTTTCCGTACGGTGTGAACATCTCCGGCGGCCACCGCGGCCTGAATCTGCAACTCTTCCTGCAGTTCAGGGTTCCTTCGACAATGATGGTGTAACATCCTAGCAGAGTCCACTTCTCACCAAGGTTTCATTAGGTCCCAGGGACCAACCTTTCAGGGGAGGTAGAATATGTAAATTTTAGAAATGGTTCCTGGTACTACACCCATCAAATATTAAAAAACTGTCCCAGTAAACTTCAGGAATCTGTTCATAGTTCTGCTTATCATGTATCTGCTAAGACCAAAACTTTCCCGACATCAGCCAAAATTACCAATGATTTCAAAGGGAAAGCCAGGCACCAAAACTCATGAATGTTTGAGCATAAAATTCTTCTGCTGCCTCTGAATATTCAAGACAAACAACCTATGAACACAACAGATATGCTTTACGTAAAATGGGAGGTGCTACCAGGTATCTCACACCTATGAAACAGCAGTGGGATCAGACCAGTGTTGTTTTAGGAGTTCTAACTTCCCCAATATAGCATGGAAGAGCTTTAAGCTGTAAACTATTCTATGGTGATTATCACAGATCAGAGTTTATAAGTGTGGAGCCATACGGGCAATCCATACACTATGAATACTGAAAACATTTAATTATGAAGAGGAGGAAAAAAAAAATCCTTTATGCTTAGGGCCAAGGCTGTAGCTCAGTACTACAGTGTCAGCATGCATGAGGCCCTGGATTTGATTCCCAGAGAAAACAAACACAAACACAAACACAGACATTGACACACACACACACACAACCCAAGACAAACAAAAACCTTTAGGCTGGTTCTCTGAAACAGTTAAAAAATATTTTACTTTTAGCCCAATGTTGTATTTTTAATACAAGGTGTGAAAGCTGGGGGAACAAGAATTGGGGTGTGGGGTGGGTTAAATGAACGAAAGTGAAATGTTTGAATTACAGGCACCTTGCATCTCTTTCCATTTCTTTCTATTGGTGTTTCTTGCTTTAGGTTATTTGATGTATGTTCTACTAAACCTCTATCTACCACATTTTCTAATATAGCAACACGATCATATATCTAAAAATTCTAAGAATCTAAACAACGGTTAATAAACGTTATGATAGAATTATCTTAAAGGAAAATACCTAGATTTCCCATAATCTCTTCTAGGTCACAAAAGAAGTACACAGCAGACATGCTGAAATCCAATATAAAATTCATTCTCTTCATACAAGTAGGAAAATCCCAAAATGAAATGGTGAGAGGTTTTATCTCATAAATGTGCATAGGAAACCTTTCTGAGTGAGTTTTGAAACTGTGAAGTATACACAGGGACCTAAACTAATAAGCTTCTAGGAAGACATCCTAAGTGGGCTAATTTGAAAGGATAGATCAGACCCTGCCTTAATTAGCAGCTTCTATTTCTAAAAATAAAAAATTGTGTGACAGAGCTCTTTGAAGAATTAGCTCTCATATGTAGGTTATGCAGCTCCAGATAATCTCACTATCAATATAATTTATCATGTAAAACTCCTCATTACAGATTGTACTCAGAAAAATCAAGCCTAACTTAGGTTGAACAACTACAGCTTAAACATACAAATATCTGATGAGATTTTTACTTAGAGAATAATGTTATTACCAGCTAAGAATTACTACTGTGATTTAAAAATGTCATGCTACTAGTATGAGAATAGTTATGAGGTCAAAGAAAACTGGGAAATGAGAGATTTCTTGACCATTTGTTCTCTTGATCAGCAGATTTTTCTTCTATCTCTTCACTCAATTACATCCCCAAAATTAAGTCTCTTATAGATTTAAAGAAAAAAAATTTCCTTCAAGTAGGTTTTTGCTTATTTTCTCTCAATAACATAAAATAAAATGTTGAAAACCAGCAGCAAGAAATAATGGGAATTATTAATATATAATCAAAACAATCAACTCTAACAATGTTTTAACTGGAATGGTTATTTTAAGGAAAAAGATGGAAAGAATATCAAAAGAAACCCCCCCCCTTTTTTTTTTTAAAGCAAATGCTATACTTGTATGCATTAACTGCTTTTTTTAGATTCATACTTTTTATCACATTTTAAAAATTTTTTGGGGGGATGCAGAAATCATCACAACTAGAGCCTTGCTAGTGCTATTTTCCACCACAGACAGAGCCACACATTCCTACATTGGCTGATTTAGAAAAAAATAAGAAATGGATTTTCCCTCAAAATGGCACCTATGACGTATGACCCCAGTGCCCTTACCTTACAGAAGAGGGCCCCTTCTCCTGGGATACGGACCGCCTATCAACCATGGTGCACATTCATCATGGGGCGGGGGTTCTAGGCGTGGTCAGGCTGCGGAGCCAAAGAGCTTCTACACCTAAAAGTAAAGCAGATACCAATCATAGGAAACTTCCTTAAAATAATTAGGAATCATAGCTGTCCACAGAGTCTGCTTTCTGTTAAATCTACCTCTTAGCACTCAACTTTATAATAAATCTACAAAACTCAGATAAATTCTTAGATAAACAATCTTGTGATGGTACTGTCCAAGACAGTTTCAAACTTTTTCTTCCAGAATTCCACACACTATGCCACCATGTAGTTTAAAAAAAAAAAAAAAAAAAAAATTGTAAAGAAAATAAATCACACATTTGGCATTTGGATGTCAGCAGAGCTGTTTCTTTTTCCTCTCCTCACAATGTACCTTCAGACTACTTGCTTTATTTGAATTACTTTTTAGCCAATGCTGTCCTAGCCTAGTCCTTCTAAACAGAATTAACAGAATATCTATGTATTGAATATTGGACAGGGCCAAACTGGAATCTATGGAATCTACAAGAAGATCTTTATCTTTAAAGGCTGGTTCTCTGTATGCTGCTCAAATTGCTCTCTTGCACATCACCCAACTGGATAAAACTCACGCCATAGTGATGCAGCTTCTCTGTATGACACCTGACAACCAAGAGCAATCTTTCTCCAAGTGAACTGGATCCTCGCTCCACAAATTCCGGGAAGGTTAAGGACATAGGCAAAATGACTTCCACACATCGCAACAGAACCACTCCAAGAATTATGCACTGGGAGGACTGCCACTCCCTTCCCTGGTGGTAGGGTGCCAAGCCCCATATGACTTAATGACTTAAACCTTCAGACTGGGAAAGGACAGGCCATCTGGTGACCTGTCACACTCCGGGAGGTTGGGGGGACAGCTACAGGTGAGGCTGCACACAAGAATTTTCAACAAATCTAAATTAGTATAATCCACTCCTACCTTTTGCTTCCTCACATCCCATTTTTCCTTTCAGATTTCTCTAAGGAAGGCAGAAACTGTCAACTTGTGCTTGGAAATAAAAGCTGATATAAAACACTACTTACTATTTTTAAGTAAATGAAGCAGACATCATCAGAATAACTCCTACAAGACAGAGCAAACAATGCAGAACGAAGAGGCCTTACAGAAATGGTTGATTGTAAGATGGGGGGGGCAGAAAATACATAAGATAAACCTGGAGCATCTTATAGTGGCAGAGAGAAAAAATATGTTCTACGAAAAGGATAAAGGAACCAAATGAAAAAGTTCCCCATGGCCAAGGATGAAAAACTGGAGCAAAGAAGTATTTTGAATAGTTTGGCCTATAACTCAAAGTACAAAATAAATATAACCAAATTTATATTGACACAAATAATAGAGTGAATAAATGAAGGAGAGAGAACCTAAGCTTCTCCTCAGGATTACAAGCGATCTACACAGATTTTCTGGAAGAGATGATGTATACTATTAACCTGAGGTGCTAATAAGAGAAACTGGCTACAGGAACCCTGTATGACTGTGGCAGGTTTTCTAAATGTTCACACAAAGTCTATTTCTAAAATGCATATCAGTTTGGCCATATTGAGTCTTGCATTCTACCACATGACTTTTTTGAATGAGTGACATTTACAGGTCAAGAACGGACAGCACCAGACACCCTGCTTCTAAGTCCTCAACACCCCCTGCCTCCCAAGAGAAATGGAAATGTCCCAATGTTGTTCTAAGGCTGTGCGCCCCTCTGGAGCTTCTGCCGGCCTCCAAATGCCCACTGTCACTTTCACAGGAGGTGCCTGGGCATGATGGGGAGACAGTAAGAGCTAGGCTTTGAAGAAATATAAATAGTATTTATTGGTAATACTGGGAAAAGGCTTGGGTTTAAAAGATGAACGGATGATATTATTTCTCCCCATAGAAAGAGGTTAATTAATAAGAACTTATCACAACTCCACTGGATGGAGTTGTCCACTGGATGCCTGCTGTGCTCCCAGCACAATGTTAAGCCTTGGCAACAGGTATCAGCTCTAGAGAGCATTTTAATAAAGAGTTCCACATACTTAATATGTTATTTTTTTAAGTCTTACAAATACATACACAACCATACCATGGACACATGACCTCTGAGAGCTCCATCACTGTGAATTATGAAGGACAAAGATTTATCACCAAAACATTCCACTAGCCCAAAGCACCAGACAAGTACTTGATTCCTTCCTGATGTCAGAGCTGCACCACATAGCGTACAGAGACACATGTAACATGTACTGGTAAAAGTGCCTATTAAAGACTGAGGAAGGCCACAGATGAGAGTGTAAAAAGCCCATTTTACCCCCAAGGAATATAAATTTTAAAAATATCACTGCTCAAGGAAGCCACTGATAAAATAAAGGGACAGGGTGAAAGAGACAACTTGCAAAATAATAGTTATCATTATAGTATTCAGTGTCAGGTTGTCTTAATGATGAGCTATGGTCTCAGAAACTAGTTACTCTAATGGTACACTTTTTAGAAAGTCCATTCTACGTTTCACAGTTAGAAAAAGTAGATAAACATGCAAGCTTTTAGAATTAAGAGTATCAAAGTAAACCATTTCCTCAATGTGTATCTCTTTCTCACTCTTTTGTTGTTGTTTGGTACCAAGAATCAAACTCAGGACTTTTGTGCTTCCCAGGCAGGCACTGTGCCATTGAGCTCTAACCCTAGCCCAATGTTTATGATTTTTATGACATGTTATTGCTATTACTACTGTGTTGAAATTTTGCTAACTCATCATTTCCATTCTACCTAGGATCAAAAGAAAACAATCTAGACTTGAGAACTTTAGAAACCACACATTTAAGATAATTTACCACTATCACCTTATTTCTACATAGAGGCAAAGGGGTCTTCACTGAATTGAAGACACAGTTCCTGCTTCACATAGTTGAAGAAAATCTATACTGACACAATAACGTATATAACAAAGTAAGTCCAAGATCTGCTCAAAACTACATAACCTTCACTAAACTTGACCATACTGCCCACTTTTTCCTGACATAAAGAATTAATCATTTTTTTTGGTATACTATTTTCACCGTAAGTCCACATGTCTTTTGAGTGATACAAATTAAAATCCCTGTGTTTTCTGACTTCACACAAACTACAAACAAGATAACAGCCTGCTACGCAAAAGACGAAAAATGCATTTGAATGCAGAATGAACAAGGATACAGGCTGTCAGAAAATAACATCAGCAACCAAGGATATTGGCTCTGAGAAAAATAAATCCACCAATGGCTCACAGATGTAAAAGGGAGGATGGATAGAGATACACTAGGCAGCCAATCAAAACACATGACACGGCTTAGATGCATGATGATGAGCTCTACTTATATGATCAAGAGTCTAGGACAAAAAATAAAGCCTAAGTGTTATTTCTGTATTGCTCAACATAGCACAGTGTTTATGTCCCTAAACAAGTAAGGGTACTGCATTTCCTGCATAGTTCTGGCTCTCCAGGTAACACTAGAATTGATCCTCACACACAACTCTGCCTCCTATGACTTCTAGCAGAAAACTCAATAACTTTCATGAGATGTAGAATAAGGCAATAAAGCAATTTAGAATTCATTTATCCAGACCTGACTCAAAGCTTAAGTCACACACATATATGATGTGGCTCGTCAATATTATTTGTGAAAACATATGTGCCGATACAGTCTTGGTAGCCTATATACCAGTGCTTGGAAAGAAAAAAGACAAGCATTATGATTAGGGACTACACTCAATTGAAAATGAAACTAAAGGTCAAACGTTCAGTATAAGATATAGCAGAAGCTCTCCATGACTTCAAACCTTTTAGATATCTTTGTGTAAAGTTTAAGTGTGAATAAAATCAAGATATTACAGCATTAAATCATTATAAACCACTGACCATATTGCCCTACAGATGCATCATTACAAGCTTCAATTAAAACAATTTTTCCCTCTGTAATTATAAATCTAGTTTATTTACTAAATAAATCAAAACAATGTGGCTGGCAATAGGATTAACACAAAGTTGACTGCCAGACTAAAAAATATAAACTATCTCACTGACCGTGTTAATAAACACCTAAGCATTTTAAATGCTTGGTATAACCTAGACCAAACACTCTCAATCATGCTAATATTAGATATATGCCAGAAGTTGACAATTTATATAAATTGCTTAATCTTAGAAAAACGATTAGAAGATGAGCAGCTCTGTATTATTCAAGCAACAAGAGCTCACTGGCCAGAAACCATACAAAAAGGCAGAGTTCTCTCTTACTATTCTTATATGTTAACAACAGACCTCCTGACTATCTCAGGTAAACAGATCCCTCAGATTACTTCAGTTAAATCTAAAGCAGAAAAAAAGAAAAAAAATATTTATTTCATTTTGACCTTTAAAACACATTTCAAATACTTTAGTAGTTTCTAAAAGTTCTGAAACTATCACTAGGCATCCTTGTGGTAACATTCATATTTGAAGAATAGAATCATTTGATTTTATGTTACTGCTTAGCTTTTATGGAAATGGGCAACTGCTCTTGATTCCCAATATACAGATCAAAGGATGCTCTACATTTTGACTGTGGAGTTGTCACTGGCAGATATGGACTCTAAATCCCACTCAGAATATACTCCCCTTTGGTGTCCAATTCTAGGTCACAGAACTACGCAAATCCTCAAGATTCCCTCAGAAATATCTTTAGCTCTATCAGGAGAATTAACAGAACCAGCAAAGATATTTATTTCTGTGGAAGGAAAAAAGTCCAGTGGAACAGAGTAAATAAAAACCTATAGGGAGTTTTTACTAGAGAAAAGGATGGGGGGAGGATTGTAGGGGGAGGAGAGACCAAGTGCACTCTATACACACACACACACACACACACACACACACATACACACACACACACACACACACACACAAATATGCCAAAATGAAACTTATAACTCTCTATAACACACATGCACTTGTTAAAAAAAACAACCCCTCTATTTTAAGTACTTGTTTGAATCAAAAAATCCTCCACAGTCTCAGATATTAAAATAATGGTGAGGCTAATAAGTTGGTTTACATTGTTAGAGGAAATCAGAAGTCCTTTGCTCGGCTAATTTCTGGATTAATGTTTGTACAATTGCTGTACTCATATATGCTCTTTAAAAAGTACACATTACTGTCCCACACTTAGCTTTATTATATTTTGAAAGGCAGCAACAAAAAATAGGCAACGGAAATGTGACTATACGAATTAGATGCTTCAAGTTTTATCTAGCAAGTTTTCAGGAAAAGGTTTTGATGAGAACACTTACGAAAAGCAGCAAAATGAAGCCCCATATAGCTAAACAAATTCAAGTATTCTGTTGTTTTTAATTTCTGTCAAATGATTACTAAATGACAATGTGCAAAATTCCTTTCTTTTCAGTATTGGGACTGAATCCAGGGCCTTCAAATTGAACCAGGTTCCTAGTCTTTGGGTCTCCTCACCAAGCTTTAAAAATATTTTTCTTCCATTTTGAGAAAGGATCTCCCTAAATCACTACACTGCCCAGGATGAACTTGAGATTATGATCCTCCTGCCAGTGCACTGAGATTACAGATGTGGCCCACCAAGCCCAGTTTGTGTAACTTCTTGTACACCAATCTATCATACCTGAAGTATAACAAATGGTATTTATCTTTTTGTCAATGTTTTGGTGTATAGCTGCATCTGTCACACACAAAAGCCCCAAGAATTAATTATACAGCAGTGCTTGAGGAGCTAACATCACTCTCATTCTGTTCACGCTTTTAGAAAGCACCCAAATTCAGTGTGTGTGCCTTCTACTTATCTTCAAGCCATCTACTTATCTTCACCTACCAAACCGTTGTCAATTAGGCTACTCCAAAGATTTCCTGATGTGCAGGTAGAGGAAAGGTGGCAGCAGAAGGGGAAAAGCAGTAAATTGTGGCTTAATTAAACAGCAGAGTCACTCAGAATCAACAAGCAATTAATATGGAATTGAGGAATTCCTGTGAGAGTAAGGAAGGTGGGGAGCTATAAAAAGGTCTCAAAGTCTCAGAGCAGCCTACATGTCAGGGTGTATCAAATGATAGCACAAAACACAGAAACATATTGAACACAGAAAAGGGAGAAAACTACAAATCTGGAGTAGAGGAGTTATTAAAATATTAAGGTTCAGGCCTGGGCAGTGTTTTTGGTTTTGTTACAAAACCAGGGTCCAGAAAAGGGTGCATTCCCCAGCATCCACCCTGAAAATCAAGCACTGCTTAACGAAGTAGGGACCAAGAATAAACAATGGGGGAGGGGACGACTGGCTCATTACCTGGATAGAGGATGCTGCTCAGGGGCACTGGGCTCGCTGCTTCGCTGGTGGGTGAACAGACCCCTTCCAGCTCTCGGGTGTCCTTCCTGGAAGCTCAACCCTGGAAAACAAGAACCAGTGAGTGATGCAGTCCGTGCACAGGCCAGGAGGACAGGGTTCTGAGGCTGACGGAACGAAGCAAAGACCTGGACGGTGGCAAGGGCGGGTAAGACAGAAGCACAGCGTCTCTGCTCCCTCCCGACCACCCGGCAGCCCTCTTCCCTTCTAGGGAGCAAACTGACCTTACCTGAGTCCTCAGCTGCTGCTCCTTTTCCTCCTCTCAGCCTCTTCCACACTCACCAACTTCTCCATTGAAGAAACACTCCGGGCAGGGCCAGACTCCGGGGTTCTCGATCCTCCTTAGTGTCTCACGGCCCCAAGTGAGAGAGCATCAGGACAGTGAAGCAGTCGAGGGTGGCGGTCCCGGCTGCCCGGCAGCCTCCAGGCAGAGTGCAGGGAGGAAGTCCCGACTGGGAGTGGGGGGGCAGTCCCAGTCCAGGGGCTCCGAGCAAGGGACTGCGGCGCTCCGGACCAGAAGCTTCCAGCTAGGGAGGGACTCAGGAGGTCTCCGGACAGCAAGGTCCCAGCTCGTACAGGGTCTGAAGTGCCAATCGCTAGCTCTCGGGACAGGGGTCTTGGGATGCACTTTGCACTGTGCCACCCCCGCCCCCTCCCTCCAGCACTTTGGGGTCACTGGGATGGACCAAGCTCTGAGCAACCAATCAGCGGCTGCACTGAAGCCTGAGCCCTGAGCCGTAAACCAGGTCCGGAGTGGGTGGGGGGGTGGTGGGAGGTGGGGGTGACTTGGTTGGTTGGTTGCTTCCTTCTCTCCGCCTTATCCCTGCAGCTCCCACCCCCTGCCTGCCGTAAAGTTGCCTTCGGATTCGCGACAGTTAAGGGAGGCGTGTCCTTCTGGGCTGGGACTCGTCTCCTATTGGTCTTATTCACTTACCTCCCCCCAGGTGGCTTCTTAGGCTCCGCCCACCAATGGTGGGACTCTAAGTGGTTGCTAAGAGACATTGTACGCCGACAGGGCCTCTGCGCATGCGGGAAGAGACGCTCGCGTTTCCTACCCAGTGAACTACGGTGGCGCAGAGAGGGCAGATGTGGACGGGGGTTGGCGCTGCCAAAGCCGAGGCTTGAGCCAGCTCCCAGCCAGGTTGGTAACACCGGGAGATGTGTGTGTCACAGGCTAAGAGGCTGGTCCGTGAACTGGGGAGGAGGCGGTCTCCAGGAAGCGAGTAATCCTCCTTCCAGGAGGGCTCCGGTCCCGCCACATCTCCTCGGAGCATTTTAGACGCGAGTGCCTCGCCCTGGTGAGTCCGCGGGTCTCCAGACCGCCTGGCTGACCCAGGGATGCTGCGCCTGGTGGGAAGAAAGCGGCTTTGGAAGCCAGGTACCCGAGCAAGGGCTTTCCTGCAGGGTCTGCGATCCTCACGTGTTCCTGCGAGGAAAGGGACCTGGGTGGTGAAAGTACGAGACGGAGATTTTCAAAACGTATTCATTAAATGCATGTAATCATTTATCGAGTATGTGTTGGCGAGGCTTTGTTGAAATCACTGGGGAGACAGCAGTGAGCGAGACTTTTGCTTTCATATTATTAGGAGAAACAGAAACCCAGTCCAGTCGGGGACAGGTTATATGAAGAAAATTGGGAAAGATAATGGGATCGAGTTTGATTAGCACGTGATCGGCTTTTTTTAGGCAGCAGCGAAAGTTCTCCCAGAACGGCTGAATGGCACAGAGCGATCCATGCTAGTAGAATCTGAGAGAAGAAATTGAAGGTAGAGTAATTTAAAATGCCAAGCCTGTGATGCTGGAATAAGCTTTGCACTGTACACAAACCGACGAAAGAAGGTTGCAGTAGCAGAAGCAGGGTGTGTAAGGGGAGAGGGAATGATTGGTAGTGATTGACTGCAGATCATGCAGAGCCCTATATGCCGTGGTAGGGAGATTAGAGTCTCTTACGTTTTAAAAAGATCATTGGCTACTCAGTAGAGATGCCCTGAGAAGCTGACTTACTTCAAATGTGAAGAGAAAGGTTGTTGTAGTTGCCCAGGAAGAGATGACATTGTCTCAGACTAAAATCACCTAGTACACCAGGAATTCAACTACAGTGTGTCCTCAAAGGAAAGATAGAATGAGGAAAGTCTTCCTGACTATATGTAAAGAAGTATTTTAACATATCAGCTACTTTTCTGTAATAAAATGTTAAGATATTTTGCAGCAGGTGGAGGTCATAAGCATTTCATTTATCCCTTACACTGTCATTTATTTATTCAAGAATGCTTTTTTGACACCTTCCAAAAGAACTATTTGTGTACTTATGTGGACAAACTACTTTAACACTCAGTGAGCTAGGTCTTGCCCAGTGAAGCTCAGAGTCGATGCAGCAGGGTGTGGGCTAGAAGACAATGATGCACTGAGAGAAATACTGTGAGCCTTTGCTAGGCAGCTTTTTTTTTTTTTTTTTTTTTTTTTTTTTTTTTTTTTTTGGTGGGACGAGGGTTCAAACTCTCGACTTTGCACTTGCAAGGCAGGCACTTGTGCCACAGAGCTATCTCCCTGGCCCCTAGGCAGCTTTATCCTAGCTTGGATCTCTAAAAGGTTGGGGGTTTCCAAGTTGAAGGTTATGTGTGTGGGGGAGAGTTATCAGTAAGATTTAGTCAGAAAGAGGTGCCTGGGAATATTTGAAGCTCACATGGATTCCAAGGGCTTCAGAGAAAATTTGGAGCTTAGTTTGTGGACACAGAGGTGAATTCCAGTCTTAAAGGATCTGTTAAGTCATGTGAGGAAGAGTTGGATTTTATCCCAAGGAAAGTAAGAGCTAGTTCTCAGAATAAGTTGGCTTTCCTCTTGTTCTGACCCAAAGTGCTTGGCCCCCTTCACCTTTTGCACAATCCCACTCTCCTCTGCTCCAGCTTTACATGCCCCAACTTTGCAGGAGCTGCCTTCTAATGAAGCTAAGAACTTTGAAAAGTATTCAGACTCTTACCATTTGTTCTCGATTCTCCCAACAGTACCCATGCCACAACCTATATGTAGGAATGCATTGAAATTTCCTCCACCAGGTTAATTAGTCCTTAACCACTTAACTAGTCCAATTATTTTAATGCAGGATGATCGAAACCTGCATTTTAAAAATGATTTTATAAGATAATATTAACAGGAAATAAAAAACCAATTTTATCAAATTTATTCAGGATAAGATTCAACTGATTGAAATGACATCTGTCTGAGTGATGCTAGTCTTAGTTGGTATATAAATGAACATGCTGCCCAAATGATAAACTGGTAAGTGGTTAATTTCCATCTCTTACAAAATAGAACACGTGCAAATGTAGATAAACCTTCTGACAGAGCATGACACACTTGACTTAGAGTCTTAACTGCCAGTGGAGGCCTGGTTCCAGCTGAAACCTCCTGAGCCATCTTTGCCATTAACCTTTTTATTAGTATTCTGGTCTAAGATAATCTCTCATCAAATCTGGCCTAGAGAAGCATCTTAGGGCTGCTTTTCCATGTAGCATCTCCAAACCTTTCCAGACTCCTCCTGTGAATCATTTTCAAAAGCTTCTGAATCAGGTCACCAGGTAATGTCGCAGCAATGATCCCACTTCTCCAGAACCAAAAGTTGTATCATTTGGGGTTCCTTAGAGGACCAGATTTAATATAAAAGATATAAGTGACATTCAAAGTACTTGCTACTAAATTAGGCTTACAGTAGCTACCTGTAGAGTCTGGTCTAGAAGAATGCAAAATGGCTGTCTTCACACCGAAGAGTTGGGGGAGCCAGTATAAGGTCACAGGCATGCAGCTAGCTCAGCAGAAGCCATAGGAGTACGTGTCAGAAATTTGAGGGAGCTGAATTGGAAGGCCGTAGAGTGCACCAGAAGCCTGAGGGGACTGGAGGTAACATCCCAGGAGACTAGAACTCCTCTAAAGAAGCCAAAAGGAAGACTTCCTTTTTTATTCCATCCAGAGTACAAGCCTCTTTGTTAGTGCCACCCACACCCAAGGTGGGTTTTCTTTCCTTAGTTGGCATTTACACATCAAAGACACACCCAGAACTGTGCTCCACTGGGCCAAGGTATTAATCCTTTCAGGTTGGCATCACAGTTAACTTAATACCCTGTTCTCTTTACCAGTCATACCTTATAATTTCTTTCTTTCTTTCTTTCTATATTTTAGGGAATGGTGTACAGGGTGTTCAGGGCTTACTACTAGATTAGACTCATAGTGCTCCACCTGTTTACAGCCTCCCAAGAGCTGGGATTACAGGCATGCACCACCATGCCCAGTCTCAATTGCTGTCCCCGTGCACCCCAGGGGCAGAACTGACACAGCAGGCCCGGGGATGGAACCCCAGCCCCTATACCTCCACAGGTGCTTTAATCTGCTGAAGTATTTGGCCAACTCCATACTTTATAATTTCAAATCTCTAAATATCACTTTTTCCTTAACATAGGTAGATTAATTACAATTAAAAACTAGCTATGTTTTGAGACTATGCAGTCCTATTAAATTTATTAGCTTTTGATCTTTCGGCCCTATTGTGATTTCTAATTAAGACAAAGTACAAAGTCTTACCCCAGAAATTTTGGAAACACTTGGAATGGCTCATTTTTAATATAGCTACTACCTTCAGTTTCCTTGTTTGTATGTTTGGTTTCGATGGAGGGTCTTCCTGTGTTGCCCAAACTGAACTCAGACTTGCTGTGCCCCTGCCTCTGGGATCACTGGTGCCCCACATGCCAAGTCTGCCTGGTGCTTTTGTACATACCTTTCGTCTCTCCACACAGTAAGCAGTATTACTTTTGTCTCTGCTTTTTGAATTTCTAGGCTTCATCTCTGTGTTTCATCTAAAGTCATTCCCAGGAAGGTGCCTTGGTGTGAGCCTTGATCTATCTACTAGATCTCCAGTAGCCTTGAGGTTTTGCAATTTCAGACCTGTGCGAGACTTCAGGAATCACCCACGACAGTGCTTTTTGACTTTTCTTAGAAGTTATCTTCTGGTGCTTAAAAAATAGATTAAAGGTGGTGTTCTATTAGTACTGTTCAAAGAAATGGATAAGAGGCCTCTTTTGGACCTAACTGCCAAATGAGGAGACCCAGACCAATGGAGTAGACTCATTAGTGCCAGACACCAGCCATCAAACTGAGCATGGAAGTAAGCCAATGTTTTAAAGCCCCTGGGAGGCTCTTAGCAGAATATCAGAAGGGAACCCGTGTGCCAGCATAGCTAAGGTATCCCCACCGATTGAACCCTGTAAGGAAGGTAACTTTAAAATGACCCATCTGCTACTTTGTCTCTGCTTTTGCTTTTCTGCCTAACATCCTAGCTCTGCTGCTGAGTTCACTGGAATCTTTTATAAGTCTTTAGATGAAAGACATGAATCATTAATAAGGTCCCGTTTAACCTCCAAATTTATTGACACTTTGGTTTTTTTTTTTTTTTAACCTCTCAAATGTAATTTATAAGTTAATTTTAAAACATTTAGTAATTATAGAATCATCCAGTTTGGGACAGAAAAGAAGGAGACAAAGAATGAGATTAATAAGTATGTAAATAGTGATGAAGAATGCATGGTCTTAAAGTAGCCACAGATTTACTAAAAGGCTCTTCATCTGAGAGATAAGAGTAAGAGTTGCTTTTTGCTTAATTGCCTTGTCTTCCCACATATTTTTCACTAAATGCCTTGTGTCCATTGCACGTTTTTCAGGCCATTAAAAGATGCAGTTGGGTTACATCTCAAAAGCTTCACATTGCCAGTTTTCACAGAATGTGTTCCTACATTTTTCTAAGTTGCTTTATTGAGTTTCTGCTGTCAACTTTCCTACCTCTTAGATTATAATGTTTCACTTCTCTATCTATCTGTCTATCTATCTATCTATCTATCTATCTATCTATGTTATCTATCTAGTACAGGGTCTATAGGGTCTCACTACACAGTTCGCCCTCATAGTAATCCTCCTGTTTTTAGCCTCCTAAGTGCTGGGATTACAGGCTCACGCCACCGTGCCCAGTCTCAGCCACTGTTTTAGCACAACTCAGGGGCAGCACACCAGGGATTGGACTTGGTCCCTGCATCTGCCTAAGCAGGTGCTTTAGTCTGCTGAGCTATCTGGCTGGCCCTTGTTTTGCTTCTTTAAAAACAATTTAGTTCACAGGGTTTTGTGGGGTTTGGGCTTTTGTTTGATTCTGTTTGTTCTGTGGTGCTAAACTTCAAACATGGGGCGCTCCGTGTGCTAGGCAAGTGCCCTGTCCCTGAGCTATCTTTCCAGCCCTAGATCACAAAATACTTTGACACTCTTTTGACCGTGTTTTAGCAGACAGCATTTTCCATTCACTTAGATGAAAGCAGATTCCTAATGGAATGGAAACTATGTTTTTACAACATATAAGTGAATTAATTCAGGATAAATATTGATCAAGTTTAATTCATTTATGTATTAAATGACTCAAGTGGAATTGAGTTTACTCCTTGAGTAAACAAGGGTATCCCTGGAAAAATGTCCAAGCCCCATTGTAACAATTCTTAGTTGGTATTCTGAGAATGGAAGGCTCATGGGTTTTTCTTAGTGACTTTCTAGGAATGAGTTAAGGCCTAGCACCCTTCAGGTCATATCTGGACCCCTAAAGCACCCTGTGGCAGCAGGAATATTGAGCATTTTATTCTCTGCATGACAGCTGATACAGTTCTGGGACTCCATGGGGTCCAGAGTATAGTCAGGAGGACCAGAAAAATCCCATGCAGTACAGTAGTGTCCCATCCTCTTGTCTTTGTGGCCTAACTTAGCTCAGTTGTACTTCGCAGAAAGGGAAGGTGAGCTGGATAGAGAAAGTCTATGGTTGACCTTGGTCCCAGCGTCCCAACACAAAGAATGCTGAAGGGAAGGATGCTCACTGGTGGCTATTGCTGTCCTACAGTGTAGCGCTTGCCTTGGTAATTTAAGGGGCTCTTTTCTTCACATTTTATGAGCTCTCTTTAAGATGTGGCTTCAATGTGGGCCCCTTCGGTTGAGTTCATTGTCAGGTATAATGTAAGGACTAAATATGCACCCACTTCTATACAGTTTCTGCCTGTCCTGCCCACTACTGGGCCCCCACACCCCCATTATGCCACCAGTAGCAGGGTAGAGTTTAGGGAAGGTCTATAGAAGTGACACTACCCTGATTTTACTAAGCAATTTATATGAATTCTGTGCATACAGGTAAGAGCTGGTTTTCAGTTTTTGCTTTTAATAAAAAGGTTACCTACCTACTACAGCAAAGCCATGCACACTTACTAAATGTGTACAAAAGGCAAATGGTTTATATGGTGAAAACTTTCACATAACTTAAGTAGGCACATCTGACACTCCTTTTAGTTATTTTTTAACCAAAAAAATTTTTTTGATGTGTAATTTGTATTATAATTGAAAATTCATAAGCTAAAAGTTATATAGTTGTGGGGCTGGCCATGTAACTCGGTGGTAGAGCACTTACCCTATACACACTAGGCCCCAGGTTGGATGTTTAGCACCATGAAAAAAAAAATTACAGGGTATTTTTTAAATTTCTGAGATGAAAATAAAACTTGGGGTGTGGGAATGATGCTTAGTGGTAGAGTGCTTTCCTGGTATGCATGAGGCCCTCTAATCCCCAGCACTAGAAAAATATATTTTTTATATTTTAAAACTATTTTTGACATACACACTACTAAGTTTATCCTCACCTAGGCATGCATTCAACAGACTTTAGTGCCTCTGCTTATCAGGCCCTGTGCTGAGGAGCTAGTGATGAGGGGCATAAGTGAGCAGGCAGCACTTAGTGGGCTATCAGCTGGCAAGGGACATGCATAAATAGTAGCACTGACAATTAAAATGCAGCTATGGCACATTTTGTGAGGCAACGCTGTTATTGGAAGACTACGTGCACCCCAGGAGGCCTGGCCTCAGAAGCTGGCACAGTCAAGGCAAAAGGAACGTGGGTGGAAGAGCTTTCTAGGCAGAGCAGCACTGTATCAAGGTCCAGATGCAGGAAAGAACCTAGTAAGCTAACTAAAAGGAGTGGTGGATGCACCTACTTAAGTTATGTTTTCACCATATAAACCATTTGCCTTTTGTACACATTTAGTAAGTGTGCATGGCTTTGCTGTAGTAGGTAGGTAACCTTTTTTATTAAAAACAAAAACAGAAAACCAGCCCTTATCTGTATGCAAAGAATTCATATAAAGTGCTTAGTAAAGTACAGGTAGTGTCACTTCTATGACATTCTCTAAACTCTACCCTGCTACTAGTGGTATGATAGGGGCGTGGGGGTCCAGTGGTGGACAGGATGGGCAGAAACTGGTAAAGGGGAATGAGTAAACCTAGTCATTGAAAAATTTTCTAGTAAAGGAGCATTTGCAACACTCATAATTCAGAAACTAACACTGGAGAAGTTTTGCTTTTCTGTCACCACAATAGAGGTTTTCCAGCTAAAAGTGCTCACCATCAGAACAATATGATATGCACCTAGGAGGCCATGTTCCTCTACAGTAGAACCAAGTAGATCATTAAGTGGTTTGCAAGGTGTGAGCTGTGGCCCAGTTCCTGGGCTCTCTCCAGACATGAGAAATCAGAATCTCTGGGGGTTCACACATTCATCTGTGTTCTAAGAAGCCTTCCAGGGCATTCTGATGCTAGGCTTTAAGAATACTGGTCTAGATCATCACCAGAATTTTTTCTGCACTGTAACTCTGACTTTTGAGGATTGGGGATTGATGCTGAGGATCGAACCCAAGGCCTCAGTGTGGCTGGCAAACATTCTAGTGCTAAGCTACATGTCCAGCATCCTCAGCCCAGATTGCCCAGCATCAGTCTATGCAATATTAGAAAAAAGTTATACTGCAAGTAGTTAAGTAATAAAGCTATCTGGAAAAGGTGTACATAGGTATTTCTGCTGATCAAGCTTATGTTAGATGCAGTGCTCTCATTGTTATTCCAGGCTTCAAAGAATAGCACTACTTTGTTCAATGTAAAAAATACAGGCTCTTTGTCAATTTATCAGTAGCCTTGATTTTGCTGATACCTGTGCCTACCCCATTGAAGATAAACCGGAAGGAGCCCAGGAGTGTTCCTGGGAGCTTGGATGACATGACCTCTTGCTTTGGTGCTGTTTCCTAGTTTTGAGACCATGTCCTGCACCCTCCAAGGCCCCTTGTCTGTTTTTGCTGCTTGGTGCATTCCTGATGAAGGATCAGCATGGTATTTTACTTCATTTCCTTACAAAACAGGAAAAGAGGGTGCCTTCTTTCTCAAATCATGCCTATTCATTTCTTAAAAACTATTTTATGTTATGCATGCTAATGCAAAAGGAAGTGTAAAGGAAGAGCTTGCTGGCAGCCCCAGCAGTGGGTATTTCAGGAACACCCACATTTCACTTTCACCCTGTCAGCTGGGTGCTACCCTTGTACCCCTTAAGCAATGAGGAGATTGAGGGTTGAACATAATCTGCATCCACGGTGACTGGTGTAGTAGAGCTATTTGACTCCAGAATCCAGACTGTGATGGAGATACCACTCTGGCAAAACACTTTAAAATAGTAAGTGTTTTATCTATAACTTAATTGCCAACTTTCTCCTTCATGCTAAACTAAATAAATAAAATTCCTGGCCATTGTCAGAATCTCAGGACAAGGTTTTAGGCCTTGCAGACTGCTTTTGCAGTCTTCGATGGTGCTGATGCTGACCTCTGTTTGAGCACCAATGCTTAAGAAAATTAGCAAGGGGTAGTGTAGCACCCAGAAGATAACAGAGGGAAAGGAGAGCCTTAGTTCTAGGCATTGAGGATGCCTGCATATGCCCCTTCTTTCCTCCTTTTCCCCATCCTCCCAGTAGACTGTCACCACATCTCCTGGAGGGTCCGGCTGCGGCACTGTCAATGGTAAAGAGTGAAACTAGCCAGGCAAGGGCTGATTCCAGCACATGGTGGGCTGTGGGGAAAATAGCACCTTTCTCCTTTTCATAAGTGAAGCAGCTGATGTACAGGAGTCAAACCAGGGCCGGGTTATTGTTTCTGGCAAACTTGATGCTATTGCGATGAGGGAGGGAGCCAGCCAGCTGGGAAGACAGCTTTGCTTTGAGTATCCTATCCTTTGGATTAATTGTTCTCCCTTAGGCTGTGATCAGAAGATGAGAACTTATTGTTGGATTAGGTTGAAATCTAGAAATAAGCTATTAGCAAACATCATGCGGAACTCAATTCATTGTTGACTGGGATGATAGATATTTTTCTGTTTCCTGAATTTAAAGAAAATTTAAATGAGGCAGTGACACTTCTTTAACACCACATGCAAAGCAAAGTTAAATTACTACCTGCTTGTTCTTTGATAACTTTGAAATTAAGTCATCAGAGAGTACTCCCTGATGAGTTGACTTAGACATTAAGAAAATATTTTAAGCATTTTTAGATATCATTCTGTTCCATTTTTGGCTAGAGATTTTTAAGGTCAAAATTAATTCTTTATATTTTCAGTAACATTCTGATATATACTAATGAAGTCCTGTCTAGCTTAATGCTAAGAAGCAAAAGACTGGTGTCTGTCACTGAAATTGTTGGAGTTTGTTTTCTACTTGAGGAAACTCCCGATGTCCAAAGAACTGCTGTCAACTTTACCTATTTTCCTCTAGTGGGAACATCTTGTAAAACTAGTACACTGTCACAGCCAGGATCTTGTCATCAGCATAATCCAGCAGTCTTACTCAGATCTCTTGTTTTACGTTATCCATTTATGTAATTGTGTACTTAGTTCTGGGCAGTGTTGTCATACATGTAAGTTTGTGTGTCCCCTACCAGGTTCTTTGTTCTAGGATTTCCATTCTTAACCTTCCTACCTGTGCCCACTGTGTGGAAGGGTGCCTCCTGACAGCTGGCCAGTACTGTTTCCCCATTTCATGAATTGAGTTACACAGAGAGTGCATGCCTTTTTGAGATTGGCAGGTTCTCCTCAACATAATTTTTTTTTTAAATCTATCAATGATTTAATTAGGTTCTTAAGTAAGAAATTTAGAACACTAATTTATGAGAATAGATTATATTTGTCAGAGCAAAACAGATCACAGATAGCCCCAGAGCTGAGGGACAGCTTTGATTTTTGCCAAAATCTGTGAGTCCATCACTTTCTGATCTACTTTGTGCTGCTCTGAAATCTGGTATCTCTCTTGGTGTTGAAGATCTCGCCCTCCTGGTGTCTGGGCTTCCATAGATGTGTCTTCTTGAAGTAAGCATCAGTGAGATGTTTTGGGGGTTTTCATTTTGCTGATACCAGTTTTTGTAGAGGTATTGACAAATTTCTGGTGTATTCTTCAGAGAACATGATTAAGGCCAAGAGGCCCAGCCATAAGTAGCAAGCCACTGCCAGCTGCTTCAGGAAGACCACTCTCTTGCCTCTGTGATGCCCAGTGAGGATGATCGAGATGGTGCCAGGAGTGATGCTAATTCAAAGTGTCCTCACATGCTGACTGAAGGGTTTCTTGCTGTGGCTCAAGAGCTTTCAGGGCACATCTTCAGTAGGGTATTATCTAGGCATTTTTCAAAGCTTAACCACCCAGGTATCTCCCCATGCTTGTTCCCATTGACTGGTTTTGTGATGGTAGCAAGAACTTTCTCCTTTTTCTTCTCAACTTTTGATTTAGCAGCTGTGTACTTTCTCTTGTACAAAGCCTTTTGGAATACACAGCATATCTACCAATCCCTCTAACCAGGACAGGATTTTGGCTGCAGTGGGGTTGCCCCTTCTTGGACTATTTTGCCGTCACCTTATCCTTTTTACCAGTACCACTGGTGGCAGCCTCGTTGGCTTTGGGTTTCTTCTCTTTAGTGTCTGGCTTCTCAGGTTTTTCACCCAACATCTTGCAAGATGGGAAAGCCCCTCAGTAGAATCTTGACGGCCAGCCATGTTGTTCTATGTATCAATAATTCTTTCCTTTCTGTGGCTGGAAAGTTTTGGATGGTACTAATGTACCAGGATTTATTGAGCCATTCATACAGTGATGCACGTCATGTATGGATTTCAGGTAAGTAACTCTCCATTTTTCTGGAGTAAATGCCAAATGTCAATTACCAGTTGTATGGTAGACACATGTTTAGTTTTCAGTTTTTAAGAGACTACCCCAACCCTTTTCTGTAGGAGCTATACCACTTTACATTTCCCCCAATGCTGTCAAGGAAACTAGTTTTTCCACCTCCTCAGTATTAGGTGTCACTGATTTTTATTTTAGTTAACCTGGTAGCAGTGTTTCACTGTACCTTTAATTTGCATCTCCCTGGTAGTTTATATGGTTGGGCATCTTCTCTTATGTTTACCTGACGTCCCTGTATCCTCTTCAGTGGAATGTCTGTTCATGTCTTTTACCCATTTTGACTTAAATTATTTTTACTACGATTTTGCATGTGTAGTACTGGGGAACCAGGCCCAGGGAGGCTCTGCCACTGAACAACACCCTTAGCCCCATTGTTCATTTCTAGACAGGCTGTTGCAAGCTGTGCAGCCTGGCCTCAAACCTGAGATCCTCCTACCTCAGCCTCCTGAAGATCTGAGAACACTGGCCTGTGCCTCTGTGCTCAGCCCTAATTCAATTATTTATTTTCTTGAGTTTTGGGGGATATATATATATATATATATATATATATATATATATATATAATATTATATATATATTTACTATATATATATTTACTATATATATAGATATATATATATATTTACTATATATATACTATATATAGTATATATCTATTTACTATATATATATACTATATATATAGATATATAGATATATACTATATATATATAGTATATATCTATATATCTATATATATAGATATATATATATATATTTACTATATATATATATATATATATATATATATATTTACTTATTCTAAATATTAGCCCTTGGGTAGATGTGCAGTTTGCAAGTGCAGTATTCTCTCTCATTCAGGTCTTTGCCATTTCATTTTCTTAATAAGATTTTTTTTTTTTTTTTGTAGAGGAAAACATTTTAATTTTGTTGAGTCCATTTTATTAGTTTTTATATTTGGAGATTATGTTTTTGGTATCAAGACTAACAATTCTTTGCCTGAAGACTTTCTCTTATATTTTCTCTTAAAATTTGATTACAAGCTTTGTGACCATGACACATTTTTGTGACCATGAGCCATTTGAGTTCATTATTGGAAAGTTAAAATAACTGAAATTATTTTATTTTATTGTTAAATTATTATCATTTTTTATGTGTTTGGCACAGGGTCTCTCTATGCAGCTTGAACTCAGGGATCCTCCTGTTTTCAATCTCCCCAATGCTGGGATTACAGGCATACACCACTACGACCAAAGTCAGTCACCACTCAGTGCACCCCAGGGGCCAGGGCCATTGAAAAATACGGGACCAGGGATTGAACCCTGATCTCTGCACTTGCCAAAGCAGGCACTCAGTCTGCTGAAAAATTATTTTAAATGAAGTAAAATCTTGTCTTAGCCTTTCATTCATCGTGCTGTTGAGCTATTGTGTAAGCTAACAAAATCAAATCCAAGAGTAGCTTGGCTTTTCATAAGGAGGGGGTAAGTTTGGTAGCTACTAAAAGTAATTTAATATAAAAATTCAATGAACTGGATAGCCTCACTTAATGTTTCAGCCTTTAGTTACTGAGTGTCCTTTGGGGGAAAAATTTTCTTATTTGCATTGTAAAGCTTCATGGTCAGCATTCTTAATTTCAGATTTTGTTCAAGTGAAAACAGGCCTGAGGATGGTTCCTGGGAGGGCGGCAGGGCAGAGAGTAGGCTGGATGTATCCTGCTTACATTGATGGGAGTTTTTCTGTGGCCTTCTCAGTTGCTTTCCTGGACTTGAGGCCACCAGAAGAGGTGTGAGGAGTGCCTCAGCAGAATGCTAGAGGCCATAGACTAACTTGGTTGTCACCAGATTGTGACTAGGCCATGTCTTAACTAGCTCTGTGACTTCACCTCTGCACCTCAGTTTCTCACCCTTAAAGGGGGAAGGTTGTCACGTAAGGTTGTGAAGTCCCTGCAGAGACTTACCAGGACCTGTCCTTCATACACAGGAATATAATATGCAACAGCATGACACTTGGCAGTTCTTCCCAAAGGCCCAATTTTGTGTGGAGGTGGGTGGGGAAGGTCGATTATTTTCATTATTTATGTGTCATTTTATGTATTGGTCATAGAAGGCAACATTTAAATGGTTTATAATATTTTTAAAATAATAGAAGTGTTAGATAAACTTCATACAGTCCGGTTCTGTTCACAAGTTCCTTGTTTGTACTCAATGAACTCAAGAAAAAGTGCTTCAATACAAACATGTCCAGACCTTTTTTTCTTGTTTTGTTACTTTATTTATTTATTTTTAATGGTGGGCTCAGCCTGCCCTGGGTGTGGGGCTGGCACAGCATGTGCTGCTGGGTATCGAACCTTGGTGCCTGCAGTTGCCTAAGCTTTCCTAAGGAGGTGGTTTAGACCACTAAACCATCTGGCCAGCCCTGTTTCCTAAATATTATAATGTAACAACTGTTTACACAGTACTTACATCCCATTAGGGATTGGAAGTCATCTAGAGATTTCTTAAAATATACAGGACATTCAGTTAGGTTAATGCAAATGCTCTGTCATTTGTGTAAGGGACTTGAGCATCTGCAGACTTTTTTCCAACGTGGACCCTGGCCTGGATCCCTGCTTGAAGCCTGAGGACAGTGCTTGCCTTTGTAATTCCTGGAGCCCCTCTAGGGCTTCCAGGGTAGAGCATAAGCGGCTTGTTCTGAAAACCCTCAGAAGAGCCCTGCTCATTCAGGCGTCCTCATTAGACTTCCAGTCCTTAGCCTCTTTCTAAGCTAGATGCTTTTGTCATTTATATATAAAGATGGTTTCAAGGGTTGGCCAAATAGCTCAGCTGATTAAAGCACCTGCAAGCAGGCAGAGGGAAAGGAGTTCGATCCTCAGGCCCACTGTGCCAGCCCCTCCCCAGGGCGCTCTGAAATGGTGATTGAGACTGGGCATGGTGGCACTCGCCTGTAATCCCAGCTCTTTTGAGCTGCCAGCTGTAAACAGACAGATCACTACAAGGCTGATCTAGTAGTGCAACCCTGAACAACCTGTAGACCCTTCCCTACAATAAAATAAAGATGCTTTCAGAGCTGCCGAGCACCCATAGTGCCCTCCCCAGATGCCTTGTTTCTTCGTGTCTCTGCCAGGCTTGGTGGCTGTAGGGTACACCTTCCTCCAGGCCAGCCTGCTAATGCAGAGGGCCACGAACATTCACACAGCCACTTCAGGAAAACGGGTCAGCTCCAGCCCATCCCCCACCCCCAAGATATTTTATAGAAAATGTCCTTAAGAAAGACTAGTTTTTGGTTACAAGGAAAGCAGCCTTTGTATATATATATATTTTTTTTTTAATTTTTTAGGACAGTGTCTACAGGGTCTCACTACATAGATTGAACTTGAACTTGTAATGATTCTCCTGTTTTCAGCCTCTGAAGAGCTGGGATTACAGGCACATGCCACCATGCCCAGTCTTTTTTTTTTTTTTAATTTTATTTATTCTTTTTCTTGTTTCAGAACCATTATTTGTTTATTCACTCATTTTTATGGCCAGCTCAGCCCGCCCCGAGGGCAGGGCTGGTGCAGCATGTGGTGCTGGGGATAGAACCAAGGTCCCTGAAGACGCTCATGCTTTCCCAAGCAGGCGCTTTAGACCATTGAGCCATCCTGCCGGGCCCCACCATGCCCAGTCTTAATCGCCATCTCCATGTGCCCTGGGAGTGGGGCCAGTATGGTAAGCAGGGGATTGAACCCCAGCCACTGCACTCTGCCTAGGCAGGTGTTTTTAGTCTTCTGAACTATCTGGTCAACCTTAAAAGCAGCCTTTAAAACCTATTTTCTTCATCTTGTTATCTACCTGGCTCCTAGGCATTTCTGATCCTGCTGTTTGGTTTTCCATTTGAGTCTGTATATTTTTTTTTTCCCTATGCTGAAGATGAGACCCAAGGCCTGTGTATGTACAAGTGCTCTGTCACCAAGATGTAGCCCCAGCCCTGTGTTTTTTAAAGTTTAAAATCTTTCAGGTTTTTCTAGAGAAAGGGTTATAACCTTTCTCTTTATTAAGAAGAAATGTTATTGTGATAACTAAAGCAGAAAGAAAACTAAGTACCATGCAATTTGGCTTTGAAGTAGAAAGTGAAAAATAATTCTTAAAAATTTTATTTGTATGTTTGTGGTACATAATGATTCCATTCCTCTTGAGGAGTTGGCATATTTATGTGAGCCATAAAAAATGAGCACGTACTAGGAATGTTATTTAACTCATTTTAATTCTTTTTACTCAGCCTTCTCCTTTTTTTCCTCCCCCAGTTCCTAGTGACTGGCGGAACACACCAGACACTTAAGTAGATTTTATTTAGGTTACTGTAATAAGGAGAATGTTCCCTGATGGGAAATCTTCGAGGGAGGAGGGGGCAGACAGTAGGGTTGTAGAGGACATGGATGAGAGATGGGTCTTTCTGGTTATTTCTTACAGTGCAAAGGGTGTGGCACTTCTTAACTATTGCTCCCCTTTGGGGATACAGAAAAATTTAACATTTAGAGAAAAGTTTATAATTATCTCTGTCAATAAATCATTTTGGAGGGCTGGCCTGATAGCTCAGCAGGCTAAAGTACCTGCTTAGGCAGATGCAGTGATAGACGTTCAATCCTTAGTGTGCTGTGCCATGTCAGCCCCACCCCTGGGATGTGCTGAGACATCGATTGAGGCAGGGCACAGTGGTGCATGCCTGTAATCCCAGCACTAGGCAGGCTGAAAACAGGAGAATCACTAGGAGTCTGATTTGTGTGGTGAGATCCTGTAGACCCTGTACATAAAAAAAAATTTTTTTAATCATGTTGGGTGCACACTTCAGCTTGAAAATAGAATTCAGAAAAGATTTTCAAAGGCTTTGTTCTTAAACTTGAAGTTTATCACTTTCTTCATATTTATTTTGGTAATGAGGGCCAACCCAGGGTATCTTGGCCTGGTGGGTGATCAGCAGTTAGAATTCTTAGAAGCTAAGTAGGAGGAAAAAGCCTGCAAGACAAGGCTAGGCAAGGCTAGCACTCCCTATAGTGCAGTGGTTCTCAACCTTTCTAATGCCGTGACCCCACAGTACAGTTCCTCATTGTTGCGGTGACCCCAAACCAAAAAATAATTTTGGTGGCTACTTCAAAACTGTAATTTTGCTACAGTTATAATTCGGAATGGCTTTAGGCAACCCCTGTGTTTTGGTCATTTGACCCCTGCCAGGGTTTCGACCCACAGTTTGAGCACCGCTGCTATAGTCAGAGTGAGGCCCTATGGGTGTGGTCAGGAGGTTGGACATGAGCAGAGTATTTACACCTGGTCCTGGGCAAAAGGGGAAGGCTGTGGATGTTGTTAAAGGCAAGATTTTCAGAGGACAAAGTCAGGACCCATAATCAGTAAACACATATCAAAGATGTTATTTTAACTCATTGACTCATAAAGTGTCAAGCAAATGTCATATTTTGAGAATAAAACTATGAATTTATGTGGAGTAAAGGAATAGGACAGTGTTTGTAAAAGGAAGCAAAACTGGCTCTTCCCACTGGACCAGGGTGTTCTTCCCTGTGTCATGCAATCATGTGTATGTCTGTACATTAAATGATTTGCACTGCTATCAGTCATCTAATTAAAAGGCATAAAATAGTACAAAGGCAAGGAAAGGAGCAGAACCCCCACAGCACCAGCTCATTCTCAAAAAGCCCTAGTGTTCTACTCAAAGAATAGTCGGTAATCACGTATTTATACCAAAGTCTTTATGCTAACCATGTACTTACTTGTATCAGTCCATTGGCACAGTTCCCATATTCTTTGATTTAAAAGCCCTGTCTAGTCCTCAATATTCTACCTCCTGAATCCTGTTTTCCATCACATCAAAGGACTGTAGGACAGTCAGATTGTCTAAATATGATTTTTTTTTTTACTTCACATTTTGTCTTTTTCTTAGGATGGTATTTTAAAATTGTATTACTCAGGTGATAACTGAGTATTCTACTATAATGTAATTGTAAGTTGGCACTTTATTAATGATAGCCACTAATTATATAGTTAGAGTATACAGCAATCTCACTTCAGATTTTCTTAACATTGGAGGTCAAGATTAGTGAATTTGAGTTGCCCCATTGGTCCTGAACTGGAACAGTTTTTTTCCACTTGGGACATTTGACAAAATCAGTGGACATTTTTGGTTGCCAGAATTTGGTGTGTGAGGCAGAGTGCTTTGACACATACAGGGAAGACATCTGTAGTGTTCTTTAATGTCTTATAGTTCCCAAGACACCTTTCCAACTAAAAAACAACCAGGGGTAGGAGAAATAGCTCAGGAGCATAAGCACATGCATGATAAGGGCAAGGTCCTGAGTTCAATCCCTGGTATCAAAACAACAACCAGAAAAAGAATAATCTGATTCCAAATGAGGTTGCGAAACCCTAGTTCACCACTGAAAAGTCTTGGAGGAATGCTGCCATTTCTGCTGTGATAAAATTGAAATAATTTTATGCTCTTAACCCTGTGTGGAAAGCATATATTTCATAATGATGGTCTTAATGTTCTTACTCCCATTTTCCATTTTAGAAATTCAGCAATAATCAGGTTAACTTTCACCTGAGACAGTGACTACGTGGTAACCATTTTATTCTCTTATAATTTTAAAAATTATTTTTCCTGTTTTAGGCTTTCCTGAAGAAACGTGTTAGAGATTCATCACATCTCTAAAGTAGCAATATTTACAACTTGGAGTTGTCGGCCTTCTTACAAGATACATTTTGGAAATTAAAATGAATGCTTTTTGCGAAGTTTTAGAGCAGCTATATAAGAAGATACTTCTGGGAGCCACACTTGAGAGCGACAGCCACAATTACGCCTTCTATCTCAACCCAGCACTCTCAGATCAAGAGTATGATACAACCCTTTCCTTAGAATGGCCAGACACCAAGGGGATGCAGAGTGTGTCTCAGCCACCCCCTGTCATGGCGACTGCCATTCCTGGGGCAGGCATTTGTGTGAAGAGAAACCTGCACACAAGCAGTGCCCAAGAGACAAAGCTCTTTCAGTTAACTGTGCTCCACGTGATGATATCGAAGATACTATCTGCAGAAACTGAGATACATGCAAAGGAGAAATACTGTGACATAACTAAAATTCTTTTACAGTCAAATGAGGTTGATTCTCAGTTGGTAATGCATTTCTCTTTTCTAAGATTTAGAGATGTAGAGTAAGAGTTCTAGAACATTCAACCATAGTGATTCAGTATATTTGTGTTTCTATAGCTTTGCATGGTCCAAAATGCAGATAAATTGTTGTCTCATATGGCTGCCAAGTGCCTGGCATTGCTTCTGTATTTCCAGTTGAAAGAAAAGGTAAGATAAGGAATCAAATGTGTTGTTGTTTCTTTCTCTTCTGTTATTTTCAAAGTTGCTCTTTGGCATCTGATTTTGTTCCTTTAGATAGAGACTTTCCTTCTTTAATAATCATGTTATAATCATGTAACCATGCAACTAGCTCATTAGTTGAGTTGGTTGCTAAATGAAGAATTGCATATAGTACATTACATACATGACAATATTCAAAACAAAGAAATAGTCAAAGGAAACTCTGATGTGATGAGTTTGCTTTTCTTTGCATAACTCTTAAAGGTAGTACTGTAATATATAATAACAAACCTACAGTAATATGGTGTACAGTACAGTCAAGGAAAGTAATAAAATACTGTTTTTGTTTTTATTTTTATTTTTAGTAGTACATGCTTACAGGACATAATGGTTGTGTTCATTGTGGGGCACTGACACATGCATAGAACACATCTTAAATCTTTTTTACTACTTAATTTTCTTATTTATAGATATCATTAAGCAGTTCCTGGATTGTTTTTTGCCAAGACAATTTTTCTGAATACTCTGAGAATAATGAAGTAATACATTGCCTCTGGATTCTTACAGCTGTAATGAAAGAAATCTTTAAAGACACTTGTTCAGAAAAAGCAGGTATGCCTACATTGCCCCATAAGTGACTATGACCTTAATCCCAGAAACATTATATATATGATGAAGAATGAAATATACATTTTATTCAATTTTTTGAACTTTATTTATTTATTCATTTATTTATTTGGTGTACAGTCTAACTATGCAGCTTGGACTCATAGTGATCTTGCTGTCCCAGCTTCCCCAGTGCTGGGATTACAGGTATGCACCACCATGTCTGGGTTTTGGTGGCTGGTATGGCATGTAGTACTTGGGATCAAGTGTGGGTCCTTGTGCTTGTCAAGCAGGCTCTTAGACTGCCAAGTTATCTCCCCAGCCCCTTAATTTCTCTTGAAGAATTTAAAACTGATGAATCTCCACCTGTATTTTTTAAAAGAAGCTAATTTTTTTATTATTAAGTTTATTGGTAGAACTGAAGATATACATAATGATCACATCATGGGGCATTTGTACCTGTCCATGATACATCTTTTTTTTTTTTTTTTTTTGTCTTTTTGAGACAGGGTCTCCCTAAGCAGTTTAGACTGGCCTTGAGCTCACTTTTGTAGCCCAGGCTGGTCTTGAACTCGCACTAATCCTTCTGCCTCAGCCCGGCTCCAACATACATCTTGATTCCGTTTTTTCTCATTCTGTTCCCCTTCCTTCAGCTTCTCTGCCTCACCTTATTTGCAAGGCTTTGCTTCTACTTTATCTTTATTTTCCCATCGTTCCTTTACTTGTCCCTAGTTACCCTTTCCTTTTGAACAATTTACCTATTTCACAATACCTATTATATGTTTCAGCTTTTATTTGTTTTCAGTTTCTCAACAGATAAACAGTGCAATACTTGCACATCTATATGATTTATCTCACTAAATATGGTTTCCTTGTAACACTCCATTATATAATGTATGTATTTTTTTTAAACCCATCTTTTTTATCAACTCATCAGTTGATTGGCATTTGGGCTATTTCCAAGATTTAGTTGTGACAAACTGTGCTGCTCTAAGCTTGGGTGCACATTTGTCACTGTGGTGTGATACTTTTAATGCTTTAGGGAAGATATCAAGAATGTGGATACTTGGATCAAATGAGACCTCTAATCTTAGGTTTTTAAGGAATCTACCCACTGATTGCCCCAGTGGTTGCACCAGTCTACACTCCCACCAAGGGTGGAGAAGGGTTTGTTTTTCCAGCAGCTCCACCAGCATTTGGTACTGGTTGATTTCTTGATGGCAGCCATTCTTTCTGGAATGATAGCGAATCTCAGTGCTGGTGACGTTGAACATTTTTCATGTATTTATGTGCTGTTTGTATTTCTTTATCTGATAAGTATCTATTCATGTCAGATGCTCATTTTTGGATTTGGTCTTTAAATTTGAGGGGTCTAATTTTTTTCAATTCTTTATATGTTCTAGATGTTAGTCTTTTTTCTAAAATTTTTTCCCACTCTGCAGGTTGTCTTTTTAATCTGCTGGGTACTTCTTTGCTGTGCAAGCTTTTTTGAAAAGATGAGATTCCACTTGTTGATTCTTTGCATTATTTGCCATGAGACTGGAGTCTCGTTCATGAAGTCTTTGCCTACACCTATGTCTTCAAAAGTTTTACTTATTCTTTCTTCCAATAGATCTACTGTTTCTATTCTAATGTGTAGATCTTCAGTCTATTTCTAGTTTAATTTAGTTCATGGCGATAAGCATGGGTCTAATTTTAGTCTTTGGCATGTAGAAAGCTAGTTTTTCCAACCCCATTTTAACTTTAGAAGAAAGGAAATTATATGGAAAAATTGAAGCTTTTCATTGTTATATACGTCATACATCGTCTGATATTATTTATGTTTGTAAAATGAATGGTAACCATAGTTATTAGTTTTTTTACCTGTATATCATTTGCTCTTGTTAGGGGTAAATATTCCAGGTATAAAAATTCAATTATGATTGTACTTGAAGAAGCCTTTAATTTTTCTCTTGCTTATGATTACTATTCTTACTATTACAGAGATTCTAAAGCAATTCCTGGCTACTTTTGACACTACTTTTGAAGTATTCTACGATTCCTTATTTTCCCAGCATTTTGAAAACCACCAGGATCCTTTTAAGATAGTAAACAGCTTAGTAAGTTTCTTGGACTTACTTGAACTTCTCATAGCCTCCAGAATTTACCTAAAGTTATACTTCAAGAGCCAGCGTATTTTATTTTTGAAACCATCCTGTGTGCTAGACACTCTTAGCTGGCCGATTCAAGCTTTTGTCAAAAGGAAGTTGATCATATTTATCAAAAAGTGCCTGTTGTGTACTGTGGGCGAGGACCTGTGCCAGTCATCCGTGCTCACCTTGGCATCACGAGACCACCATTTAGATGTGGACATGCTGGCTTTAGCCAATGCTGTTTTGCATACTGTGAGTCTGGGTCTGTTGAAGACATGGTCTGCTTCTGGGAAACGGCCTTGCTTTGGAGGGAATGCAGTTCCGCCTGGGTGTGGAGACCTCGCTGGGCCAGACCATGTTTTCCTTCGAGCGGCAAGTCTAGTTACAGTGAAGTCCTTAGAAATCAAGTTTCGAGATTATTCCTCTTTAAATGAAATGAAAGGTAATTCTCCAAACTTTATTATGCAGAATAATATATTCATAATTATCAAGTTGTAGAACTAGTATAATTTCTGCTAGCTCAAGTTGTAAATTCTCCTGGTTATAATTTATTAAAAACTTCCTCCAGTGAAGAGAGAAAACTGAACCTGTTACAAATATGCACAGCCTTTTGTGGGCCATATTGAATGTAGATAGCACAATGAATGACAGGTTTCAAAATAAGTCACCATTGTGCCATCTCAAAGAGCTAGAAGCTAATTTATATTCAAGTGTTTGTAGTATTTTATCTACTTTTCCATTTTAATAGTATACCTACTTACATAGGTTATCGATAACTCTCAGTGGAGTTGGATATATAAGAAGACATATATTGCATTTTCAGAAGTTCAGAGACTGCCTTAAAAGTGTGATTTTTCAGTATAAGTACTGAGGAGGAGACCTCCATCTACTGCATAAATGAATGGTAAAGTCTCAGACAGGCAGCAGACACTTTCCATGGAAACTTTAAAGTGTAACAAGCAGCTTCCTGAACTGTTTTGGATAACATTGAGCTTTGAATAACTTATTACTAGTTCTGTGCAAGTATAATTTACAACACTAGGTGGCATCTTTTACATAATGTAGAGTTTTCATTTGCTGTCAAAGTGCCCTAGAATCTTTTGCTTTTTTTTTTTTTTTTTTTTTTTGCTTAACAGTAGTATTTTCTTTTAATAAATATTTTTGCTTTCACACAAATATTCTTCTGTTATTTTAAAAGCAAAACTTGTTTTTGGTTTGGTGTCATTATTGTCTTTAGTAATAGACAGTGGTAGCCAATGAACAAATCTCCGATTGTGGTTCATTTATTGGTCATGCTTTTGGCAAGAGCTCTAGTGACACTTATTTCTCAGACTTTGCTGTGACTAGTTACTCAGCAGCTCTGAGAAAGACACGATCAGTACATTTTAAATGAACGCTCTTCATTCAGTCACTTTTCCTGAGCCTCAGTGTCCTCATTTGCAAAATAGAGATCATCCCCAACCCCAAGACTTTTTGAAGGTACGAATTGCATTCATCTAATTTAGGTAGCTTAGACACTTGAAATATTAATGTATTCATAAGTGTTGTCTGAGACACTTTGAAATTTGCATTTTTCAAAGGTGACCTGCAGAAGTTCATGTCTGAGTTACTGACCTTCTTAAAGCCGCACCTTCAGCCCTCGGGGCCACTGCACAACCCGTGTGAATGGCTATCTGGCGTCTTCATCGAGCAAGATGACGACTTGCTGGAGGCTGCAAGCGCGTTACTGAACATCTACCTGAGGGTGGTCAGGTTAGTGTATCTGAAGTCCCTGTTGAGCTTCCTGAAAGCCAAAAACATGGGAAACAGTTCAGAAAGTGGGCCGGGCCTGTCGCTGACCTTCCATCACTGCGGGGAAATCTCGCAGTTTGCTCCTAAACCCCAGCTCCTTTCTCTAACCCAACCACACTTAGGAACAAGATTACACTTACATGATTGTGAGTGTTTGGCTCCCTGGCACTTTAGGGATAATAAGGGCACATTAGGATTTGGCAGCTCACGTTCCTGCTTGGCCTCTACCTGTCTTATCTGTGATCAGTGATAAGCGAGCATGTGTTTCTGAATCTCAACTGATGTTTCAGGCCATTTTCACCTCCAAAACGTGATTTTCTCTGGCAAGCTTCTGTAAGTTGATTTTTGTCTTTGTAAAAGTGATTACAAACTTAAAAATAATCAAAGGAACAGTTCCAGATTTCCTCTGTATTACATAACCACCTTTGGGCTAATACCTTCTTAAGGCATTTATCTGAAATTAGCTATAAAGTAATGTGATACATACATATATATATATATATATATATATATATATATATATATATATATGTATGTGCGTGTGTGTGTGTATATATATGTGGGTATATGTGTGTGCATATATGTGTATATATACATATGTATAGGCTTTTTTTCTGCTTAAAATAGCTGTACATGCAGCAATATCTTTGTGTAGCAAAGATTTACAATTGCCTACAAAGCTAATAATTAATGACCTTCTCCCCTATTCCTGCTTTACTTTGTTAAAACCCTGCAATGTTTGCTTTGTTTCCGTTTCTCTCTTGGCCGAGGAGAAGGGATTGCTTGCTAATGAGGGACAGTGCAGTGTTGCACTACCCACACTTCCTGCGTTAGAGCGCTCCTGGCAGTGGCTGCCCACAGACTGTGAGTGCTTCAGGCCTGTTTGAAAGATTAGAATCAAGAACACAAAACTCCTACATGTGATTTAAATTAGGCTTGAAAGCAGTAAAGTAGAATTTGAGCCTGAAAATGCATGCGCCTGCATCAGTATCTTCACTGCACTCCATTGATTTCTTACTCCCCAGGGAAGAGGGAGTTTCTGAATTCATTATTTCTGTGCGAATTTCTCAGTTTCTTATCTTTGGCTCTGAGTGTCCAGAGAGTTGTATGCTCATGACATTTATACGTATTTTTAAAAATGCTTTGGTGAGGTATAATTTATACAGGGAGTTAAGTCATGCCATCAATTGTTTCTCTTTATGCTATTTCACAACTCTGAATTTATTTTCAGGTATGGCCACCAATAATCCCAGGCTTACATGAGTCTCACAGTTACAGTCTTTCATGATGTCAGTAGAAGTGTCAGGGGAGATCTGATTAGCCCATTTGAGTCCTAGGTTCTTGTTAGAACCAGTCATGGCCAGGACCATGTGGCACTGATTGGTCAGTCTACCTCACCTGTCCAGCTCCACTGATAGGTTGAGGAAGACGCTTTAGGCTCCAGCCCCCTACACCTTGCCATGTAGTTGGCTGACCCTGAAAATGAGTGGTTCTGATGTCAGGTAAGGACAACAGAGGACTTATGTTGGATGGACAAAAATTAGAACTGCCAGAGTCAGTGCATTTATTTTGAGTCAAATTTATTTACAGTTGTAGGGAATGGAATGGTATTTTTTAAAGTAGTACATAGATTAAAAAGTAATCCAGTAGTTAGATTTATGGTTTGTTAAAACTGTTATGTTTATGCTAGGTGTGGTGGTACATGCCTGTAATCCCTGCACTTGGGAGGCTGAGGCAGGAGGATTGGTGCAAGTTCAAGACCAGCCTAGGCTACAGAGTGAGCTCAAGGCCAGCCTGAACTGCATAGTGAGACCTTGTCTCAAAAAAACCAAAACAACAACAACAACAAAAAAACCCTGTTATGTTTGCAAAAAGTCACTCATCTAGGTTCTCTGTTAACTTCATTTTAGAGAATGTGAAGCTACTAAAAGTGTGAACCAAGAGAAAGAAATGTGGATACATCACACGCATGAAAATGGATATAATCCTCATTGCATTTTCATATTCCTCTTAAAAAATATAGGATTTGATTCTACAGTGCTTCTTGACTTTTTGATTTCATCAGAGACTTGTTTTCTTGAATATTTTGTTAGATATTTAAAATTACTACAAAAAGACTGGGAGGATTTTTGCACCGTTTGCAAGGGCTTTGACGTGGCTCTTTCTCAGTGTGCCATAAGTATCTGTGGCTGTGTCCCCTCACTTGTCCAAGACAGAAACAGCCACCAAACACCACCTCCCTGCATGACTGCTGCTAGTGGTCACATTTGTGCTCACACCTGTGTTCCTGGGGCTTCTGGCAACTCTTCTGAACCCCTTGTGATGTCCAAAGATGCCCATACCACAAGGGTTCAGAGTCTGACTTCTCCTCAGGCCTCTCGAAGTCTGGTAGATTATGACAGTTCTGATGATTCTGAAGCAGAACCTATGGACAAGTGTTTAGCCAACAGCCGAGAGATGTTTCTCCACCAACAAGCAAGTGAGAAAATTCAAGATCCAGCTGGGACAAGCAGGGATAAAAAACAATGTAGCTCAGAGCCCCAGTCTAGCCATCTTGTTCCAGAAGAATCTCCTGTTTCCTTCTCTATGGACTGGGACGCAGCCCCAAATAATACTCTCTCTGAAGTAAGAGTGTTTCACAGCATAGTCAAATGCTTCAAAGAGCTGCAAGGTGCCATTTACCGTTTGCAGAAGAGAAATCTCTTTCCGTATAACCCAGCTGCCCTTCTGAAGTTGTTAAAACATGTAGAAGCAATGTATAATGAAAGTGTCAGCCTTTTGTAAGATGAGGTGTTTTGCTTCCAGGAGTTTTTCTTTAAGATGAATTTTGCATTATTAAGATAATAGTGCAGAAAGAAAAGCACTGCAGAAGCGTTCTCTATACAGGTCTTTCTTCTGCCTTGTATATGGGAAGCAGCATGATGCCTGTAAAGGAGACATTGAATGACAAGTCGCTTGGCATACTGGTGTATCATTTACAAACCATGGTGGTTCAAAAGTATACAAAATTTAAAAGGCAAAAGACTTAGACAAGCTGAAGGGAAACTACAGTATTACAAAATTTAAAATGATTATTATATCAGTTCCTCAGCGCTGCTGTAACAAATGATCACATCTGTAACTGCTTGAAACTGAAATTTATTCTCTTGTGGTTCTGGAGGCTGGAAATACAGGGGTCAGCCAGGCCAGGCTTTTCCTCAAGGCCACAGAGAAAGCTCCTTCCCTGCTGAATGCTGGGCATCACTTACCTGTAGCTGTACTGCCCCATCCTCAACCTCTCATGCCATTCTCCTGGCGGCATGTCTGTGTCCACTTTCTGTCTTATGAGGGCACCAGTCATGACACTAGGGCCCCCAATCTAGTCTCACTTCCTGTTAACTTGATCATATCTTCAAAGACTTCATTTTCAAATAAGATCCCATTCATAGGCTCTAGTTAACATGAATTTTGGGAAGGCAGTGTAGTTATTATTTCTCTGAATTATTTACATGTAAAATATTAAGTAAGAAAAAATTAAAGGTAATTTGTTCTGTCTACATGGTCTGCTATATGAACATAACTTTTAGGAAACCAGTTATCCAGCATATAATATTTGTACTTCATGGGGTATAACATTATAATTTGATACATTATATAATGTTTAATAACCAAATCAGGGCCCACCAGATAGCAGATTAAAGTGCCTGAGGGTCCAGATTTCAGTCCCCAGTGTGATATGGCGACCCTGCCCCCAGGACACACTGACGCGGTGAATGCACCTGGGCATGGTGGCGCACACCTGTAACCCCCATGCTTGAGAGACTGAAAACAGGAAAATTACTACAAGTCTACACAGTGAGACCCTGTAGACCCTACACTAAATACATTAAAAAAAAAATCAGAGTAATCAACATTTCCAAATCCTTGAGTATTATCAATTCATTGTGTAAGGAACCTTTGAACTCTTGCTGAAGTAATTTAAATATATATATATATATATATATATATATATATATATATACACATATATATATATGTGTATATATATATATATATATATATTGCTATAGAATATAGTTGCACTACTATGCTATGTAACATTAGAACTACTCCTCTGCCTAAATGTATTTGGGTACCTCTTATACAACCCACCTGCCGCCTTTCTCCTACTCCCTGGATTATAGTGTGCGCACTCAACGTTTTTAGCTTCCACAAAGTTTTGGGAATAAATAAGTGTTTATGTCTCTATACCTGGCTTACCTCACATAACACTGTCCTCTGATTCCCCCCATGGTATTTCAGTGTTACAGTGACAGAATTTTCTTATTTTTAATGGAACAGTATTATGTATGTGCAGTACCACATTTCCTTTAGGCATTTTTTCATCAGTGGATGTCTTGATTAGTTCTTTATCTTAACTGTTATGCTTGATGCTGCAAATAAACATGGACATGCAGACACCTTTGTGCTGCAGATCTCCTTTCCTTTGGATGTCTACCCAGTCCTCAGATTGCTTGGTCCCACAGTGGTTCTGTTGACAGTTTTTGGAGAAACCTCCCTATTATGTTCTGTAACAATTTTAACAATAATTTACATTCCTGCCCACAGGGTGTGAGTTCTCTCTCCACATTCCCTCCTGCCGTTTTATTAGTTTTGTCTTTTTGGTAACATCCATCCTAAGGAGAGTAGCATGTTACCTTGTTGTGGCTTGTCACAATTAGTAGTGTTGAACTTTTTTTTTAAAATGGAGCTGTTAGTCATCTGCAGGTCCTTTGGCTGTTTTTTAACAGGATTATTAATTGTTTTGGCATTCGAGTTTCTCATGTATTCTAAATATTAATCTCTTGCCAGATATAAAGTCATATGTCTGTAACTCATCTCATTCTGTTGGTTGTTCCTTTACTGTGCAGAAGCTTCTTTGTTTGATACAATTCCATTTGCCTAATTTTGCTTTTGTTGCTTCTTTGGGAGTGTTTTTCTTTTGGAACTCATTTATTTATTCATTTTGCACGGGGTTCTCGCTACACAATGTGGATTCATAGTGATCATCCTGTCCCAGATTCCCCAGCCTGTGATTACAGGGATGTGCTGCCATGGCTGGTCCTGGGGGCCAGCATGGCATGCAGTATTGGGGATCCAACTCAGGACCTTGCACTTGCCAGGCAGATGCTTGTATTACTGACAGAGCCACTTCTCCGGCCCTTCTTTTGAGGTTTTAACCAAATTATTTTTGCCAATGCCAATGTTTTGTAGTGTTTTTCCTATGTTTAGTTATCATAGTTGCATCATTTCAGGTCTTACATTTAGGTCTTTGATCCATTTTGCATTGATTTTTATATATTAAGAGGGATATATATATATATATATATATATATATATATATATATGCATAGCAGGTGGTGCCAGGGATCGAACTGTGTTCCCCTGCACCTGCCTAAGCTTGCCTGAGCAGGCACTGTGGACCACTGAGCTATCTTGCTAGCCCCTATCCTTGATTCTTTTGGCAGTAATCAGTTGACTATAAATATGTAGGTAAATTTCTGGATTTGTTACTCCATTCCACTGGTTTGTGTGCTGGGTTGTATGAGAGTATCTTGCTATTTTGATTGCTGTAGTTTTGTGCATGTTTTGAAGTCAGGTGTTGTGGTGCCTCCAGCTTTTGAATATGATTCTCATTTAAAATTTCTGTGAAAATCTAGGCCTGTAATCACAGCTACTTTGGCAGCTGAGGCAAGAGGATGGGGGCTTTCAGGCAACCATAAGGAACATAGTAAGACCTTTCTTAAAGACAAATGTACTTGTAACATGAGTAATTATTCTGTCTTCTTGAGGAAATTGGTAACTCCAGTTTTCTTATTTATCAGCTTTGTCTACTATGAGTAGCAACTGTATTGTGCCGGTGAATCTGTTATTAATCCAAAATGTCCTTAAAGGATTTTTCAAGTGACTCTTTTAGAGAAATACAAGGAAGATAAATCCTACTAGACATATTTGGTTTGATATTTGATCATGTAGCATGACCAAAACAGTATAATCCTGCACAGTGGAAAGCTGAGGCAGGAAAATCTCAAGTTGGAACTCAACCTGGACCACTCAGCAACTCAGCAAGAGTTGTCTCAAGATGTAAAAAATAGAAAAAGGGTTGAGATATAGCTCAGGATGAAAGCCTTGGGTTCAATCTCCAGCACTGCCAAACACAAAACAACCTATGTTAACTGAACAGAGAATCAAAAAGTCTGGCAACACACTTGATAAGGACATGGACTGAAGCCGTTTCTGCCATCATTTCTTTGCTTATTTTTTGTGCTGCCCAAACTGACCAGTAATTCCTGGGCTCATACAATCCTGAGTTAACTTCCACAAGAATGGGGACTGTAGCTATGCACCCTCTGCTCATCTGTATCATATATTTAAAAACACATCAAAGATATAATCAGGCATATCCAATTGTTTGTAAAAACAGAAGACTGGAAATACCCGGTTAAATAGTAAGTTTGTGTGTGTGTGTGTGTGCATATGTGTGTGTGTGTGCGTATGTGTGTGCTGGAATACCACCCATCTATAAAGAATTAGCTAGATCCATATTTGTAGATAAAAGACATCTCCAGTAAAGAGACAGGAATGGAAATGTACTGAGCTCTTATTTGTTAAGGAAAGTAATGGGGCAGGAGTGATACAGGTTCCTACATCACCCTTTGCTAGCCTCAAGGAGTTGATGCCAACTCCAGTAAGGCACCGTCTCAGGTGTGCAAATCCTTTGTGCAAAGTGGCACTATTTGCATGTAGCCTACACCTCCTACATCACTTATACCAAATACAGTATAAATGTGTGAGTGTGTATAGTTGTCCAGCTGTATGGTTTAGGATATAGTGACTGAAACCAAAAAGTCTATGCTCAGTCCAGAAGCCTGACTACATAAAAAACATATAGACTATATATAAAACACTAAAAAAAGAAGACTTATCTGCAAGAATATGTAAAAGAATTATAGCCATGGCTAGGGAAAGCAGTTTAGAGTAAAAGATTTGATTCTTCATATCTTTTATGTGTTCTTTTATTTTTAGCTGGATAAATTATTTTTAATAAAAATAACATTTTGAAATAAACCAAGAGTTCTTAAGAGTTCATATTTTTTAAGGAGAATAAAAAAATAACATGAAAATGATAATAGAATTTCAGGGTCCATATTTTTGAATGAATTATAATTCATACAGAGTTTTTGACCATTAGAAGGTAAATCATCAATCCTTCATTTTAGGTAAAATGCAAGCAAAACTGATACCTATACTGCATGCTGGTATTTCAGAATTTCTACATGTACAACTGCGTCTGGAGAGTACATTAGTTCATAGCACACACACACACACACACGCACGCACGCACGCACCAAGCCCCCCTGGGGCTGAAGACCAGGCAGTGTGGTTGCCTGTCTGGCCATGGAGAACATCCAGGAAGTGTTTTCAGATTTAATCTAATAACCAGTAATGACTGGCTGGTGATTTAATAACCAGCAATCAGTGGACACCCAGTGAAAATAAGGGAGCACAAAAATGTTCCAAACCTGTTCTGTGCGCTGTGACATGAAGTGTGAGGGACATGGGAAGGTCTACACATAGAAGTATCTAAGGCTTCCTGACACTCCAGATATGACAGACTTGCTGGTCCAGCACCTAGGCCAGAAATAGCATTTGTAGCCCCCATAAGTCCCCTTGGGTCTCCTTCTGATTATTCCCCCTAAAGGTAACTATATCTTGCATTGAGATGGTGTAGTTACCTTTATAGGGCAGAGACTGCTTTTATATGAACAGAGTCCTATCCTAGTATACATATTCTTTTGTTTATGGCTTCTTTGTTCTATGGTGTTTTCTAACTTATTTTTAAAATGGAAGTATCCACATTTCAGCTACTAGTGACAAATTGCCCTTAACACCTCAAAATTGTCCACAGCACACCCAGGGTGCTAGTGTGAGACTAGTTAGAAAGTATGTGTAGACTTGAATGGGCTATGCAGGACCTTGGGCAATGGGTCTGACATGCGTCTGCAGCCTCACCTGGGGCATTCTACCTGCCCATTGCTCTTAGAAGCATAGCTGTCACCTTTACATATGTTTCCAGCAAGCCCCATATAGAGTGTTAGGCCTGGGAAGCGCCAGTTCACTCAGGACCATTAGATTTTACACGCCCTGTGCGCTATTTTGCCCTTTCATGGAGTGTAGCATTTGTCACATCACATTTTAATCACTAGTCAACAGCCTCCCTACTTGCCAGGTTCTCTTTGCATTGTCTCTAGCAGCTAGCAACTGTCATATTGCAACACAATGTTGAATAACTGAGAAGAGATTCTTCTCCCAGAGCTTGTTAAACTCCTGCGGTAGACAGATGTGCTGGGAATTCTAATTAATATTTACATTGCACATCCTAGGTCCCAGCCAATGTTTTAAAGTGCTTTGCAATTTCTCACAGTAATGTTACAGACCCTGTTGTACAGACTGAGCAACCTGCCCAGGATTACCTAACTGGTAAAGTAGCAGAGCTGACTTAATGGATGTGGGCGACCCGCTTCCAGCATCTTTTCAGATGATTTACTTCCTGTGCTCCATACAGAAGGCAATGACTGTGTACTGTAAAAGCTGGTGCAGCATTGGGAATGGGTGGTAAGTGACACAATAAGTCACAGCAAAGTGTTCCAGCGTCCAATTATGCCATGCTGAGTAATTCTGATCTACAGGCAGCAGGGACTGGAGATAAAGTAACTTGTGTCACAAGATGGGGACCAGATGGGCAAGAAGACTGGCAAGAGTTGGTTGCAGAAGCCCCTCGGAACAGGGGAAGTGGGGGTAGAAAGGGGAAGCCGGCTGAATGCTGTGTCCGGCTTCTTCCCCTCCAGACAAGGGACCAAAATCAAGAGCGTGCAAGGACATAGATAGGATAGGAGGAAACGGTGTTGAAAGTGCACAGATAGGTAGGTGATCATTGATTTGGCAGACCCAGGAAAGCCAACTTCTTAATCTAGTGTGAGGAAAGCTGAGAAGTAGCCTGATTACAAGGTGGCATCCTCTGAGGGCTCAGGAGTTTGGAGTATCAAGAGCCACGCTGTGCCAAAAGGCAGCTGGAGAAACATCTTTCCAGGAGAATGTTAACCTGCTGCTCCCAAGACTCATTGCACCTAGCCAAACTACTGCCTTACCCCAGCCCCAGCAGACTGCAAACAGCCATTTCTGAGAGTAAAGCTGAGGATCTTTGCACCCCTGCAGGCATGCAGCTGAGGTTAGAAAAAATTCACTGAAAATAAGGGAAATCAGATATTCACCTCCTGAACGTTAAAATCTATTTCCTTGCCCTGCCTCTGCTTCTACAACTTTTTTTCTGATTTGGGGAAAGAATCTTGAAGAGACTTCTCTGGGTCCTCACCCCTATGGGGAAAGATCTGAAGATGCGAAAATTAGTGATCCTCCCATTCACCCAGTTACTCACTCAAACCCAGGTGCTCACTATGAAGTCCGCAGGTGCAAACTTCAGCACGTGCATGGAGCCTCTAAGTGACTCAGGTATACAGAGTGGACAGCCAGGGACTTGAGGAAAGGCCAAAGACAAAACATGAAATGAGGCTTGCCTAGCAATAGCTTCAACATAAGTGATTACAAAAGACACTACATTAAAAAATTATGTGAATCTGTCTTGTCAATGAACAATAGGCAAAGATGAAAGTTGGTAGAAATGGGTAAAGTGAGCTGAAAGAAATCTAGAAAACACAGTAGTTTGACAAAGAAATTAGAAAATAGGATAGAAAAACGATAAAACCTAAACATCAGTTCACAAGGTTCAATAATAATAGATATATCAGAAAGATTAAAAAGACAAAGTGCTACAGAAATTCAATCCTGAAATATTTTGAGCCTTTAATTTTTTTCCTCTTATTTATGTACTGGGTACAAGATCTTGCTACACAGCTCAGACTTGGAGTGATCCTCCTGTCTCAGCCTCCCCAGCACCGGGATTACAGGCATGCCACCATGTCTGGTTTTGGTGGTCAGTAAAACATTCCGTACCGGGGATGGAACCTGGGTGCTTGCTCTTGCCAGGCAGACTTTAGACCCCTGCAAGCTATCTCCCCAGGAGGTTTGGAGTGTTTAAACAATTTTTCCATGTATAATTTTAAAAATCTAAATTTTATTTTATTATTTATGTTTTAAATCTAAATTTTAAAAACAAAGTCAGGAGTAATGGCACCTGCTTATAGTTTCAGCACTAAGAAAGGCTTGGCAGGAAGATCTCAAGCTCAAACCCAGCCTAAGGACAACTTGGTGAGCCCTTAGAAAACCCAAGATTCAGTGCAGCGATTCATCCCCAGTCCCATAACAAGAAAAAGGAAGAGCAGGTCAACGTGCAGCAAGGAGCCATTTCACCATTCTCATGGGTGAGATGCTGCAGGTTTTCTCTAAGCTGAAGCATAATTTGTGGGGGAAAAGGTTCCATGGTTGAAGACAAGAGCCTGCCCAGTCATTTAAGTTGGTCCAGTTTTAAACCTACTTTCTAGGCTTGACAGTGGATACATCCTGTGTTTTTTAAGTGCTTCAAAGCTCCTGCTAGACACATTTTTCTCTGGGAACCCAGGAAGTGAACTAACATTGCATTTGTGATTGTTTTGCTTTTTTTTTTTTTTTAACAATTTGTGATTTGACTTTCATTTTTTAGGTTAAGTACAGGCTTCTTCTCCCAAATTATCTTGAGATCAATGGATGTTTCTTTTGTTTTTCTGTAAAATGGAAAGGAGTAGCAGAGCCTACTTCTATAAAGCAGAATCTAATGTTTGGCTTTGCATTTTCCTATAAATTGTCTTTTAAACGTCTTTCCTGATTTTACTATCTTCCTTTTTTATTTTAAAGAGAATAAAATTTTTTTTAAAACCTTCAAAACAGTAATTTCAAAGCAAGATGACAGGAAACCAATAATGGTTTGCTATTTTTTTTTTTTTTTTTACAATGCTGACAGAAGTTTTCTCTTATACAGTGGACTGCAGACAAGGAAGTAAGTTTTGTTGTGATGCGGCAGTCCTTTCTCTCTTTTTGTAGCACTGCTTTGGAAATGTGGCATACAGCTTCTTGTGCTTGTGTGTGGGGTCCTGCCAGGGACGGAGCTTAAGGCCTCCTGCATGCATAGACAGGTGCCCTGCCATGACTCCTACAGTCCATGGCACACCCCCTAGTGCCCCATCTCAGTGTGTACAGAGTGATCTGATGATTACAGGGGTGGGAAGAAGAAGAATTTGATAACATGGTTGGAGAGATGAGTGATGAACTAAGAATGAATTCTAAAATTAATTGCCAACAGCTTCTTTCCTATATAGGTGATCTTTATCCCAAGTATTGGTAGAATCTGGGGATTATTTGAGAATAATCACATACCGTAGTCTCTGTGAGCAAAGGGCTGACCCACACCCCTGTGATGAGGACTGTGGAAACACTGAAAAGGAGCACTTTTGACTTCCCAGGACTGGCAAGTAGACAGCAGCTGCCAGGATTCCATGACAGACATTTCTTTTAGCAGCACTGTAAAAAGTAAATAAACAGCACTGTTTTGATTCTTAATAGTCTACTGTGGAGGATGGTAAGGAGCCACCTCTAGAGATAGCATGTCATTTGAGTGATTATAGGTCAGTGGTGATGGCCCCACAGCGGAGGGCTGGACCGGCACACCCAGCAGCATGCCACTGGAAGGAGCAACATGTAGAGCAGAAGACACTGGAACCCTCGTGTGACCGGCATTGTCACTATCCTGTGCGCTTGAGTCACACAGATTTGTTGGTGGAGAAGAAAACAAAAAACTGTGACAGCATCCAAATAGAATCCAATTAGAGAATAGGGCACTGGGAATAATTTAAGGCTGGGCTTTCATGTTGTGCAGTTAACTCATCACAGTTGATCTATGCATATATATATAATATATATATATATATATATATATATATATATATATTATATATATATTTATTTCCCCCATTCTTTCTCCCATGTGCTTTGGGAGGGTATCAGAACCTCTTCATTTCTGATTTCATCTTCTCCAGTATCAGCTCCCCATCCTCTCCCCAGCCTGTTTCCAACTGGTGATATTTTTGCATCTTTACAGTCTCCTTTCAGCCACGGTAGCTCACGCTAACCTACCTCCCAACCCCTAGCCTTTTCATCTCCACCTGAGCACTTCTTAGTGCCTTTCTTTTCATATTTCACACACACACAAAATAAGCAGACTCCAGAGTCAATAAAACGTAATAATTAAGTTGCCTATTAATAACACACAGCAGATCATTTCTAATTTTTGGCTTATGCTAATAAAAATTAACTGACATTTTCTCAAGGCTTCATTTCACCAAGTGTTATGCTTAATACTTTAGAACTGTTATTCAAACTTCAGGACATCTTGAGAAATGGTCGTTCTCACTTGACTGATGAGGAAATCGCCTTTTTAAAAGGGTGATTAAAAAGTAGGCCTTCATTCACCCTGCCTGCAGGGGCACTGAGAGTTGGAGTATAAACCCAGGGCTGTCTGGCTCCAAATACATTTTTTTCTTTTTCTTTTTATCTTCCTCCTCTTCCTCCCTGTTCTTCTTTCTCCTCCTCCTCCTCTTTTACTATTCCTTTATACTATTTGCTATTTTAATCAAGTATTCAGAGAATTACCACTCCCTGGTTTCTTCTGCTGGAAATAGGCATGCTGGTTCACTTTGGGTTACCCTTGTATCTCCCAACCTGTCTCTGTTAATTCAACCCTGTAAGAACAGGCCTGGACTTGTCAGCTTAGTATGGTTCCAGGAATGACGTCCATTCCTCACTGTTCCCAATGTTGTGCGCCCACTGAGGAGCTTGCAGGGGACCATCTGGCTCCAAAATGTGAAAGACCCGGGTTCAAAGCTGATGGACCACGAACTGGATGTTTGGACAAGTGACCTAGGCACTCTGAACCGTTGGTGACACCCATGTCACCAGGTCACTGTGCCCAATTGGAGTGCAACCTAGGTAAAGCACCCGGTGAGAACAGGGCCAGGAAAGAGGCGGTTATCACATTGAACCCAGAGGTGCAGCCCCCCGCCAGTTGCCACCCCGCCCCCACCTGCATACTCCCAGCATGCACCACAGCCAATGCCTGGTGGCTTCAAGAAGGCCACTGTCTGGATTCAGCAGAACGAAGGTGAGGGCAGGGCGAGGCCTACCCCAGGTCTGCCTGCGCCAGATGTGCAGTGTGTGGTGTGCGTGGGTGGGTCCCCTACTTAGCTGGTGCCGCACTGGCCAGCCAGGGTCTCTGCGGGTTCCCGCGCGGAGCCTGGCTCGGCAGCGCAAGTCCTGGCCCCGCGCAGGCCTTAGGCGAGTTCCAGGCCACAGATGTCGCCCCTGCCCGGCTGCTCGCAGCGCTGCAGGCCGTTGGCTGTACCTCCAGCTGCGGCGCCCATGGTTCCATCTCTGCCTTCTCTGAGGTCAGTTCTTGTCTGGACAGTAGCCCCCATCCTGGCAGAAGGAGAGCTGTGACTCGGCTTCTGCTGAATCCTAAAGTGGGGAGTTGGTGCGGTAGGCCCGCAGAGTGGGCTGCGGCCTTGACCTGAACTTTGCGGCCAGATGTCATAGAACCTTCTAGTAGGCCAACTTGATTTTCTCACATGAAAACTGTGGCCCTATGTCGTGGCTGTAAGCAAACAATAAAACACCCTCCTTTATTTAAAATTCAAGGACATTTGTGAAGGGTCCAATGTGTACCTGGGAGCCACCATATTCCTGGGCCCTAGGACTACTTTCTGATGTGTAGGCATGTTTTGGAAGCCTGTGCCACTCTGGGGTATTCGTCGATTAACCCAAAACTTTCCTTCATCCCACCAGAAGATGTCTGGGGCCAGAAATGAAAGGCCCTGTGTTTAAGTGGTAGACTCTAGGCCCTCCCGCTACCAAAAGAGAGAAGAAAATGTCTTTCAATCAACTGAAATAAAGGGGAAAAATTTTAGTATGTGAAGTAGGAAGAGTGCACTGTAAATAATGCAGTATCACCTAATAATGGGTCAGAAAATGAAGTTAATGGGTCCAAACAAACATTTTTAAAATTGAATCTAGCTTGGTATAGAACAGACAATAGAACACAGCACAAATAGCATAGATAAATATTGTTTTGTAACACTTTGGTTTAAGATACATAGTTTAAGGTATGTACACATACATCATATACTGTGTGTAATATACATAATATAAAACGTATCTACTATGAATTACATTAAATATAGGTTACTATTTCTACCAGGATAAATTTGTTACATATTTATCAAGAAAGTGTCTTTGCAGTAGTAACAGTCTATCTTAAATACTAATTATTTACATGATTGAAACTGAGCTGTATAGAGAGACCCTATCTCAAAAAGACTTTTTTTTTTTTTTTTTTTACTTGAGGTACTGAATCTTTGTGTGTGTGTGTGGGGGGGGGGGATTGTATTTTTATCTATTGATCAGTTGACTGGTTAATCTTATTTACAGGATTTACATAGCTAAAACTTTGGACTATATTTCTAGGAGATAATTTCTCAGTGTACCATATATCTTCTGCTTAATCCAGATGTGTAATTGTAAATGGTTAGTATCCCATTTTGAATATGGGTTTTGCAGATAATTTAATATAATCAAGTAAACCATTTTTATTTTTGTGAAATTTGCTGATGATATGTATTTTGATAGGAGCTCAATAAATGTGTAAATTAATGAGCAGTGTCATTATAAATTGTTGGGCCAGCCAGATAGCTCAGTGGATTAAAACATCTGCTTAGGCAGGCATAGGGACCTGGGATTGTACCATGCCAGCCCCGTCCCCAGGGCACACTGAGATGACGTGGTGGCTTATGCCTACAATCCTAGAACTTGGGAGGCTGAAAAACAGGAGGGTCACTAGGAGTCTGATCTGTGTAGTGAGACCCTGTAGGCCCTGTACTAAATACATTAAAAGAATAATAATAATTATTATTAATTGTTACTATTAGCATCAGTAGTGTAGTGCTGGCAGCACTCTATCTTTGAGCTGTGATATTTTTGTCCCCTTTTTAAATTCTATTTTGATATAAAGTCTCACTAATTGCCAGGCTAGCCCCAACCTCTGATCCTCCTGCCTCAGTCTCTAGCATGACTGCGATGACATAGGTATGCCACCAGGCCCAGTCTCTTACAGCAATGGAATGAGGGGTGTGTCACTGTACCCAGCTATAAATTATTGATCTAATCATGTGGTGACACAGTAGTTTTTAATGTACTGAATGTGTGCAACTATTTTCTTTGGTGAAAAACTAAATTTTGACAAAGTGATTTTTATGGACAAAATGAAGCATCGGTCTGAAAAGAGGGAAGTGACCAGAAATTATCCCATCCTGAAGAATGCCTTACAGCAGCATTCAGTAGTGAAACAGGTTCAGTGTGGTCAAGATGGTGGACAGGATTCTTTCTCCTCTTTGCAGGGCTCAGTAGAAGCTAGTGGGAAAAACTTTATACTTAACTTGGTGTGTGACTTTTGGCTCCTATCCTTTGGCTGCTTCCCAAGAAGTGGACTGTGGATTTCCTCCCACTGAGAGAAACGGTGGCTGTCCTCCTTCAAGGACTGTTTGCTTTATCAAGCCACAGCCAAAGCTGCCCACACCAAGTGAATAGAGAACAGGGACCACACTGGTCTTGTGTATAATGATTTCACTATTCTTAGACGTGTAGGGAACATTCAGTAATTAGTTGTGGAATGACTGAAAACATTACAGAAGAAGAGAGAGCAACAGAAGGTATAAAAAGTTTAAAATGGAGGGAGAAATATGGATTTCCATTAGATAAAAGGTAAGAGTAAGTTAGTATGTTCTAGTGCAGACTGAAAGGCTCCACACATACCTGAGGGGAGATCTGGACTCACGTGGCTGACAGCCTAGCAGAGGCAGGGTACACACCCAGATCCAGACACAAGCACACACATGCACGCATACACACACACAAACACACACACACACAAACACACACACACACACATATCTCTGAATTGGTTGTATGTGGAAGTAGTTTGTGCCGTACTAATAAAGAATGGGGCTGCATGTGAGGTGGAGCCAAGGATGTGATTTGGATAAAAAGCATGGGCTCAAGGATGGGGAAGGTTGATTTGAGAGGCACAGTTTCCTAGAGAATACAGGAGGAACTTAGCTAAGGGGGAGTCACAGACGCTCCATGAGCCAAGATCAGAGTGAGGAGGGCCCAGGCCCCCTGGGTCCTCACAGAAGGGATGATTCATATTGGGTATTGTGGGAAATAAGGTGGGGACCACATTTCAGGGAGTAGGAAATAAAGTCACAGAACCTTAAACCTCCTATTGCCACTACTGTTGAAGCGCTATAACTACTGGGCTGGAGGGAAAGCTCAGTGGAGCACGTTCCTTGCTAGCATGTCTGAGGCAGTGGGCTTGATCCCCAAAACCACAAAAAACTTAAGTTTCTAAAAGTCGTAAGTTATATGGAGGGAAGTAACTCGATGGGGCTGTGCTTTTAGTTGTCTGGGTAGCAGCAACCAGCAGGGCAGAAAACAGGTTCCTAGGACTGCAGTCTGTCTCACCACCACTTTTAGTTACTCTGCCATGGTCAGGTCATTGTTGAAGGTTTAACAGCATAAAGCAGTGGGAGACAGGAAATATATTTGGTTTAGACCCCTGAGAGAATCTGGAAATAAGGCTGGTGAGACAGCCCAGTGGACTAAGTGCCTGCTTAGGCAAATACAGGGACTGGTGATTGATCCCCAGTACCATATGCCACATGGGTCCCACCCCTGGGAACCCTGAGCTGGCCACCAAGACTGGGTGTGGTGGCACATGCCCGAATCCAAGGGCTGGGGAGGCTATAAACAGGAAGATCACTAGGAGTCTGAGTTGCATATTGAGCCTTTATACAAAATACATTAGGAAAAGAGAGAGTCTAGAAGTGATCAAGAGAGACCACAAGTGTGCTGAACAGCCACAGTGCCACACCAGCACTCGTCGGTGTCATATCTCCTATAGCTCACATTCTGTGTAGGAACCAATTCTACCATTAATAAGAAGGCAGAAGATCTAGGTAGATGTCTCGTTGTTGGAAATGACCTTAATACTTAACCTAGCTTGTGTTCTTCACATGTTTTTCATCCTGCTTTAAAAAATATATCTCACCAAAGAAAGTGTAGACTGAAGAGAGATCCCCATTGTTGGGTGCCTCAGGCTTCCGGGTAGTTCTCTTCTCAAGTCTTCATTAGCAGGTGGCGTAGCTGGTCAGGGACCTTGGAGGGAGAGGACGGAGGAAGATCATAATCTTCTTGAGATCAAGAACATTTCCTTATGTTTTATTTTAATCTTCTTACACAGTCTGTATGTTGGATGAATGATGGCTGGCCATTTTGTTTCCTCATTGTCCTGTTCACACACGGACATATTGTTGCCATTTAGAATATCTCCTCAAACACTCATCATTTCCCTTCTGGGTCGGCTTGCTGGTGCTGCCCTCCCAAGTCCATTCACAGTGCACAGAGCATCTGCTAAGATGCCTGGCCTAACATCAGGGAAAGGTTACAGAGGCTGGTCCTGCCAAGCTCTGCTTACAGGCTGAGACAACCTTGGAGCTGGTTATCTGGGGTCATGAAAACTTTATCTGCCTCTTTCTTTCTTTCTTTCTTTCTTTCTTTCTTTCTTTCTTTCTTTCTTTCTTTCTAATGTATTTAGTACATGGTCTCACTACACAGATAGAATGCATACTGATCCTCCAGTTTTCAACCTCCCAAACACTGGGATTACAGGTGCACCAACCCATGCCCAGTCTCCATTGCTATCTCAGTGCACCCCAGGTGTCAGGGCCAGCACAGCACGCCAGAGATGGAAACCTGGTCCCTGTGTCTGCCTGGAACTGAGCTATCGGGCCAGCATAATCTACCTGTTTCTATTACCTGTTTTCAGTTCATAGAAATAGTTTTAACTTCTCATTTGAAATCTAGAGTTTATGCCTTCATATGTGTAGAACATAAAATGGTAAATGTCTGAGTCCATCTCCTCAGTTGGATTTGACCATAAAACATATCAACAACAACAGCAACAACAACAACAACACACACACACACACACACACACACACACACACACACAGATGTTTCTGTGTAGCCAACCTGTGAATGCTTTGCTCATCTCTGTAATGGTGCTATGTATGTCTGCCTTGCTAGGTAGACTGTGTTTTTACTCTTCAGATATTTATTTGTTCAAAAAGTATTATGTGCCTGACACATAGTATTTACCAAATAAGTATTTGCAGAATGATTGAGTAAATACTTTGTTCAGAGAAGAGTATTGAGTGCAACTTAGAAACTTTATACAGTTCTTCTCAGGAATAAATTGGAGAAACTATCATAGTGTGATAGCTCATACCTGTAATCCCAGCTGTTGGGAGGCTGAGGCAGGAGGATCTTCATGAGTTCAAGGCTGGCCTGAGTTGCACTGTGAGTTCAAAACTAGTCTGGACTATGTATTGAGATTCTGTCTCAAACCTCCCTCTGAATAAAATAAAAATAAATAAATTGGAGAAACTCAGTCTAAACACATGAAACAAAGTCTCTTACAATGTAATGTAAGAATAAAAACCTATGAATTAAATCTGTTAATTGAGCCTTATTATAGCCATAGTCACAGCTACCATGTGTGTGGTGCTTACTCTGTGTCAGATATTATTTTAGGGGCTTTTATACATAGTAACTTATTTAGGGATTTTACAACTATAAATCATGCTTTCCTTATTTGGCAGGTGACAAACCAGAGGGACTGAGAGTTTAAGCATAATGTCAGCATCATGAATACTAAGTGGAACAAGGCTTAGCAACCAAACTTTCAAGTTGGGTTGGAAGCAAGGTGATCTGTGTCCTACTCTGTCACCGAGAGCCACACCTGTGGTAAGAGCTGTCCACACACATGGCCAAGACCATCTGGTGGCTGGCCACTGGGAAACAGCTATGTGGAAATCTTCCTCACATGGCAGTGGCAGTGTGGTCTGCCTCAGTGGGGCATCACTGTGCACTCCCAGTGCATGTGCCAGGTTGAGCCTATAAGAGTCCTCTGTAGGGGCTGGCAAGATGGCTCAGTGGTCTAAAGTGCCTGCTTAGGAAAGCTTAGGCAGCCTCAAGGACCACGGTTTGATCCCTACCACCACATGCTGCACCAGCGTCACCCCCAGGGCAGGGTGAGCCAGCCATAAAAAAAAAAAAAGCTCTCTGTGTCCATTTCACAATATAAGACAGACTTCAGTCTCCCAGGGAGCTCAGAGTAGACCTGGCCACCTTTTCCAGGTGTGGTGGCTGAAGCCTACAATCCCAGCACTTGGGCGGAAAGGCAGGAGGAGTATGAGTTGGAAGCCAGCCTACAACACCTAGTGTGAAACCTTATGTCATACAAAACAAACTGGCCACTGCCACAACACACAGCACTGTCTTTTAAAGAGCCCCACAGACACTTGAAAAAATAACTAGCTATTGTGGTAGAGAGGAAGAGATATAAGCATATATACATAGGTACATAAATGTACTCTGCTGACACTGAGGGCTGGCCCAGTGCCAGTAATGGCTCAGTGCTGAATAGGACTGGAAATTCTGACCATTGTAAGCCCCGATAGGGATAAACAGACAGCAAACAAATGGACAAAGTTGGAAGGAGATAGATAAGGTGGGAAAAAATAAAAAGGGAGAGGGGATCAAAGTTTCAGGACAAGGAGGGTACCTAAGGGACCTAATGTGTGATGCCCATTTGATCATTTAGCTGTGTGATCTTTTCTTTAGGTCTCTTCCTCACTAAATAGTCTTGCAAATTAGCCACTGGGCAGCCTTCCAAACTTAGGCCAGGGTAAGCGTGTCAGCTGGTCAAAGTGGGAGGTGGTGAGGTCAAATTCGGCTCCTGTAATCCACCTGAGGATTTGAGTGAATCCTTGTGCAAGAAGGGGTATTTATGTCAGTGAGATGTAGGCCTTCACATTCATTTGGTTTAGGTCTTGATCTAGGTATTTTAAAAAGATTTGTTTGTTTTGAGAAGACATATTGCTGTGTATTCTAGGGTAGGCTTAAATTGGCAACTTTCCTGGCTCCCAGTAGCTAGGATTTCAGGTGTGTACTGCCTCATCTGGCTTGATCCGAGAATTTAAAGTAATCAAAAACTTTGAATGTGGTGGGGAAAGGTTTGTGATCACTTTCACTTGTTTCAGTCTATCTCTTAGGCATTTTCCCCACATCCCTGTTGAAGAATATGTGGTTGAATAGCATTTCAATTTAAAATTCCTATCTAGGAACAGACTTTAGCATTTGAGAAGTCTATAAGATAAGATTGGACATTAGGAGAGAAAAAGAGCACTGACAGTGAAAGCAAAGAAAATTTGCCTGGTGAGGTTAAGAACAATATGGCCAAGACTGTGTCCATTAAGTTCCTTGAAAGGGATTGATTGTCTTCTGTTGAGAAAGCACTGGTGCAGAGCACATACCTATAATTCTAGATACCTGGAGGGCTGGGGCAGAGTGTCACAAGTTCGAGGCCAACCTAGGCAACTTAGTCGATAGGAAGAAGGCCCACAAGCCCTTTTATGATGTAGCTTAGCACTCACTATATTCAGTATCCAGGACTGCAAAATAAAACTGGATTAAGGATCAGTTCAAAGTATTGCATGCAATCTAGACTATCAGAGGTTGCGTTCTCCATACAGCTGTGCTGCCTTTGCTCTTGTTTAATGCAGCTTTTGGCACAACATCTGGTTCTCTTCTTCTTGCCCAAGGCCCACATTCCTGCATCTTGCTTACTGTTTTTCTCTTCTGAGTGACTAAGTGGCTCTGTGGAATCTTGACTGGCTTTGCTTCTGGCCCTCACCTCCCCACCTCCCCCACTTTTCTCTCACCCCCTCCCTTACTCTCCTTGGTAGAGGACACTGGGTAGGTGGGCACTGTATGCATGAAGTCACTTTCATAACCTTTACTGACAAGCTTGCTCTGTGTACAGAAACATTTGAGTCTTGTAATGTGTCCCCCCCACAATTAAATATTATGCTTAATTGTCCACATTTTGTTTGTCAGCGATACGTCACTTACTTCTGAAGTGCAGTGGATTGTTAACATTCCTGAATTGATTCAATGATTTAATACCTATTAGCAAGGATTTAAGATATAACCCTGACAGTCAGCTCATAAAATGAGACAATTAGTGTTTTCTAGAAGAAAGCAGCACCTCCTCATGGTGCTTGCTCCTTCATTAGTCACTCTGGAAGTTCTCTCCTCTTGTTTAGCTATGCACTGATCAGTGTGTTTCAGGGCACAAGAGTGAAAGAGAAGAAAAGAACTATGAGTGTTTGGAAGGACACCATTGGAGTTTGCTGTCACCTCCTTGCCCTGGAGCTGTCTCTGTGCACGGCTCACATGGATCCCTGTTCCCACCGAGGCCTCACTGGCAAACTCCAGATTGCTGGCCTTCCTGTCCCTAGCACAGGTTGCATGATAGCTCATTTTCACAATCATCCCTGAAGGAGAGGCAGTATTTCCTCTCCCTAGTGACTCAAGCAATGTAGTGGAGAGGGTTAGTGTAGCCCAGCGGTAGGGCATGTGCTTAGCAGGCCTTGAATAGCCCTGCACTGTGGAAGAAATAGGACAGTTAGCAACAGGCCAGTAAGTGTTGTGATGTAAGCCTAGGGGTAGCGCAGGAGAGCAGTAGGTTGGAGCTTGAGAGAAGAGCCTGATTTTCTCAGAGCAGTGCAAGGGGAAAAAATAGCCCACTTCAGCACTCTTGAGAGGGTGAGGCAGGAGGGTTAGAAGTTCAAGCTCAGCCTGGGCTACTTAGTGACTTAGTGAGACCTTGTCTCAAAATAAAAAGGGCTGGGGATATATCTCAGTGCAAAGGCCTTGTGTTCAATCCCCAGCACATTTTTTTTTTTTTTTTTTTTTTTTTAGAATAGCTAATACCAAAGGCATGAAGGCTTCCTACTAGTTTTGCCTGGAATGCAGCAGATGGGGAAAAGGAAACATAGTCCTGGAGCCATGGGTTACAACCAAGCTATGTGTCATGCTGTGGAGTTTGGTCTTGGTCCCATTACAGGAAGGTGGCTGGTGCAGGCTTAGCAGCAAGGGAGAGAGGAATGAAAAGAAAGAAAATGTTTCCATTAGGAAGATAAGCTAGGGGCTGCTGCAAGAAAGTGGAGTGGAGCTCCTGGGAGGAAGCTCCAGGCTGGGCACCAGTCCCCTGCCCAGGGAGAGGAGGGCCACACTGCTCATTCTCTCCACCTGGTGAGGCATCCTCGGGAAATCCAGCCCTTGCTCACAAAGAGCTTTAAATTCACAGGCTCCTTAATAGACAAGAGAACCAGTGGAGAGAATGGCAGATAGGAAAAACTAAATGAGTTGATATTAAACTAAATGAGGGCTTTTATCAGCCCCGCTTTGAAGTAAGTTCATTAGTGAAATGGGAGAAACTTGGAGTTTAAGTGGATTTGAAACTGGTGCTTTTTTTAAACCTCCATCCCATTTCCAGTTTGCTGTTCTCTGTGAACTGTCAAGGAAACTGCTTCTCCTCAGCTGAGAGAAGCCAAGGCAGTCTCTGAGTCAGGCTCTTAGAGGTGGTGGCGTTGCCTACCCCACCCGTGACACCTTGGCTTGCAAGTGAACCAACTTGAATCAACTTGTTGAGGCTTGCTTCCTGGTCAGAGCACCTTTAAATAACCCAGGCCCATAGCTGTTTCATCTTCAGCCAGAGAAAGTGAAAATGGCCCAGGACTTCTAACGTCTCGCATGTGCCCTAGAAGATGAGTGTGCACTCGATTTGAAACGGAAGCACTTCCGGCAGGCTGTGTTTATTTCCTGATAATAATATACTGGCCTTGTTAGCGATGACTGATCTTTGAGATGTAAACCAAAATAAAAGCAAGTTACATCTAACTGTTTTTCTAAAAAGGAACAAGTTGCCAGGCTATTTTCTTGTTTGTTACATAGTTTTTAAAAATAATTATTTTACTTATTTATTTTTATTTGCTGGGAATCATAGAAATCACATTGTGGACTTACCTCTCTTTTTTTTAAAAAAAATGTGTTTGGTACAGGGTCTCACTGTGTGGCTTGGAGTCCTAGTGAACCTGCTGTTGTCAGCCTCCCCAGCCCTGGGATTACAGGCATGCACCACCACGCCCAGATTCGGGGGTGGGACCTGCGGGGGGATTGAACCTCAGTCTCTGTACTTGGCTAAGCAGGCACTTAGACTGCTGAGCTATCTCCCTGGCCTGGACTTATGCCTCTTAATGGATGAGTTTTATAGTGTGGTAGTGGTGAACATGGTGAGCTACTTAGCAAAGAGCCCTTCCAGTATTCTTTACCTCTGGAGAGTACTTAAGTTGTCAAACCAGCTCCTGGATAAATGCGAGGAGTATTTCAGCAGTATTTCATATTTCGGCCAGTGTGTAAGCCTCTTCCTTTAAAGTAGCAAGATCATCCTGTTCAGCGGTTGATTAATGACTGTGCATCAGAATGCAACAGCCGTGAGGCAATAGTAATTCAAGTCTGCCCAAACTCCAGTTTTCTCCTCCTCAAGTGGTAAAACAGGAAGTAACATCCCATCAGGAAGAACCTGAAAGTGCTGCATCCAGTAGCTTTGCCTTACGTCACAGATTGCCCTCAGAAATCTTGACTTGCAACTTTCGAGGGTGGGTCTGTGAGAGAATTTCAAAACGTACACACAGATGAGACATGTTGCTCCTGAGAACAAGGCCGACTGCAACGCTGGACACTTCGCTCTGACTGCTCTTCACAAGCAAAGAGCATCTTCTGGGGACTGACATTGCAGAAAGGTAGGTGCCAGCTCACAGACGGTGCTCGTTCATACTGGAGAGCTGACAAGCAAGTTGGCCTCTACGTGTGTGTCTACATAGGATGGCATGTGTCTGTGTGTGTGTGAGAGAGACAGAGACAGAGACAGAGTGAGAGACACAGAGACACAGACACAGAGGGACAGAGAGAGAGAGGCAGAGAGACAGAGACAAAAACAGACAGAGACAAAGACAGACAGAGACAGACAAAGACAGAGAGATACAGACAGAAAAACAGAGACATACAGAAATAGAAACAGAAAGAGACAGGGACAGAGAGGAAGAAGAGAGTAGAGAGAGAGCTAGAGACACAGAGAGACAGAGACAGAGACAGAGACAGAGACAGAGAACATGATGAAAATCCCACTGTTTAAAGGGCATTGCTTAAGAGCTGTTGGGGAGTGGAGTACGCTGCTGGCTCAGAGCGTGTGCTGCTGGCCTGTTTGCCCTGCTCTTTGCCTGGCTGAGGGTGATTCATTGAAGAACTGGGAAGCCCACAGGAGGCTGGATGCTCAGCACAGCTTGGTTTGTCTAAAAGCCTGACTCGCTGAAGTGTGAGAGCTGACCACAGATTTTGGCCCAAGTCAGCCCAAGGGCATTTCAGAGCCCTTCACAGCACCTTCAGTTTAAAGAGCTGTAGGACTTCCTCACCTCGTGGTGACAGATTTCCTCACTGGTCCTGACGTGAGAGGTGTAGTGCTCTGTGAGATGCCAGAAGAAGTGAACTGATCGGCTTACAACTGCCAGCCTCACATGGAAAAAACAAAGCACAACTTTATTTTTTCTAATCCAGGCAAATGCTTGGCAAATATTTTATTTTTAGTATCTTTTTTCTGAAAATCTTTACAAGGAGCTAGAGAAAGAGACCTTTGGGGCTCCCCTGATGATGAGTAGTATTTTATCCCATCATTGATAATGTCTCATTGCTTTCACTGCCATGCCGGAGAGTTGAAAAATCTTAAACCTTACCTTTTCACTTCTGCCCACCGGTGTCCCCCACCTCTCAACAAGGACTTCCTCTTGATTATTTCATGAGTAGAATTGCTAACTGGAGAGAGAAAAAGGTATACATTCACCTGGGTAGCAATTGCATGGTCCTTCCATTAAAATATTTATGACTTTTAATAAAATAGCAATCAAATTAATTTATGTAAGTTTGAAAATAATTTTGGGCTAGTAATTCACGTGTACTATTTCTAAGAGTATATTAGTTATAACCCACACTTATTAGATAGTCCTTACTTTGCCTGTATGCATTTTCGTTTAATTCAGAGAGATGGGGCTTATAACATGCCATTTTTAGATGGAAGAGTTTAGGTTTAGCAGTGGCATATCAGGGAAGTGAAAACTTAAGCTTCACTGCCTTTTTACACACTGACTGTGCTTCTCTCATTCTTATCCTATGTCATCAGCCCCCCCAGTGTCCTTGTCTTGTGCAGGGGTTTCTGAGTCTAGGACCGTATTCATGCTAACCATGCTAACTAGGGGCCTTACAATAAAAGACCCAAAGTCAGTTGTGACTTACTGTGCTGTTGGGTGTGGTAGTGTTGGGGAAAAGGTGGACCAGAAAGACAGATTGCAGCATGGAGTACAGCTTCCTGCTGCTCCTGGGAGCAAAGTGACTCAGGCTGAGTCTTCCTTACTTATACATTAGTTATCATAACATCCAGCACATAGGGTTTCATTGTTAGGAGGAATGAAAACCAAGGTATCCTGAGTGTCTTCCACTTGACCTGGCCAGTAACAGGTTTGGAGAAGTAGCCTCCTTTTCTGCATTTTGATGCACTAGATCCTGTCCTAGGCACAGGAGTGTAAGTGGGGTACAAGACTGCCATGTCCTTCCCTCGTGGAAGGCAGTGTCTGTTGCTGCTTTTGCACTGCATCAGAGAGGGCTGTGTTCTGGAAATCACTGCAGTTATTGAGATCCTTCTTTGTGGAGCTGATCCCCAAACCACAGGAATCAGACAAAAAAACAAAACAAAAACAACAACAACAACAACAAAAAAACAAAGACATTACATCTATCCTTCCATCCTTCCTTCCTTCCTTTCTCTCTCAGTTCTCTTTCTTTCTTTCTTTCTTTCTTTCTTTCTTTCTTTCTTTCTTTCTTTCTTTCTTCCTTCCTTCCTTCCTTTCTTTCTTTCTTTCTTTCTTTCTTTCTTTCTTTCTTTCTTTCTTTCTGTTTTTCTTTTTCTTTTTGAGATAGGGTCTCTCTTTGCAGTTCAAGCTGGCCTTGAGCTCACTTTTGTAGCCCAGGCTAGTCTCAAACTCACACCTATCCTCCTGCCTCAGCCTCCCAAGTGCTGGGGTTACAGGTGTGTGCCAACATATTTCTTTTCTAAAAGTCTATTTGAAGTGCTAATCATTGTAGAGTGACAGATCAGGAGAGATAATACTTTTAAACATGCATGCACACAGGCATACACATGTGCACACACACACACACACACACACACACACACACACATAGTGAGTTTCCCCTGGTCTCCAATGCCACAGCAGAAGTGTAGCCAGGAGCTTGTCGCAGGCACCTGCCAGGAGGGTGTCAGCAGCTCCCTGCATAGTCACTCACTCAGAGCAGAGGGTAGTGTAGCAGCCATCCACTCACTTTGGGCAGTAGGTCATCCACATGATAGTCAGGGGCTTCCTAGGACCTTCAGAGTGTCACAGAGGGACATGACACAAACAGGCCTAGAAGTAAGGAATGGTGTATGTGCATATGTGTATTTGTAAAGATCAATTTAGGACAAGAGTATTTGACCTATTTATTGGTGGAAAGCCTGGAGTCAAGCTCACTGAATGGATTAGCTGACACCACGAAGGGAGTTTTTAGCAGTCTGTGAAACCAGACTGGCTTTGAATCTTTTTTTGTACTGTATTTAGTACAGGGTCTACAGGGTCTCATTATGTGGATCAGACTTGTAGTGATCTGCTTGTTTTCAGCTTCCCAAGCACTGGTATTGCAGGTGTACACCACCACACCCAGTCTCAATGGCTTTCTCATCGAGCCCTGGGGACAGGGCCAGCACAGCTCATGGTTGTATTATTGTTCTCCTGGGAACACCTGTGCCCTCAGTGCACTATTTTTTTTTATTACAGCCCAAATCAAAATACAAGTGTTTAAATTTAAAAGATTTATTATAGAGAAATATAGATTACCATTAATTCCCTTCCCTTTATCCCATCCTTCTTACTACTTTCTCATTTTATTTTATTTTTATTAGTACCCATTTTATTAGTACAGTCTTGTTAGTACATGCTTATTAGCACATGTCTTGTTTTATTTTTATTGGTGTGTATTTTATTAGTACATTTTGCTTCTATTAGTACATTTGTTGTGGGGTGCTGTCCACGTAGTCCCTCTCCTTCCCCATCTCTTAGGACCTTCCTATTTGCCAAAGCTCTGCCTGCCTGTTTCCTGTCATCTATGTTTTATTTTATTCTTCAGCTTATATACAGTTTGAGTTTCTCAGATGGGAATAATAAGATATATATAGATATAGATATAGATATTTACAATTTCTCCTTAATGAAGGAAAAATAAATTAAGCTAAAACCTTATTAAAATAAATGAGCTGGCATATGTGTATAAAAATGCCAATTACCAGGACAGTAAAGTTAAGAATCTTTGACCTTTCAATACTGCAACAGACGGGTGTGGTGGCTCACGCCTGTAATCCCAGCACTCGGGAGGCTGAGGCAGGAGGATTGGTGCGAGTTCGAGGCCAGCCTGGGCTACAAAAGTGAGTGCAGGACCAGCCTCAACTGCATAGCGAGACCCTGTCTCAAAAAGACAAAAAAAAAAAAAAAAAAAATACTGCAACAGTCAAAGTTTTCCGTGGCGTTTCTTTCTGATAGTAGAGACAGGTGAAATTACAGATGGAGTCATGATCTCTGTGTCCTGAAACAATGAAATTCTTTCCAGTGTGTATTCTCATACACTGAAGTCTGAGAAGAGCCATTCACAAATAGAAGCCAGCTCTGATGCTGGAGGGCTTGGCTGGAGTAGGCTTGAGGAGTATGTCCCCTTTCCTAGCAATTATACATTTCTCTCTGTGCCTTCCTGTTGCTCAAATATAAAAGTGTCTTGATAACCATTTCTCTTTTATTTGTTTGGTGTGCCTGTCCCTGAAAAGTCCATAGATAGCTTGTGCTGATGTTTGGCTTATATATAAGTTTGAGTAAGATGGAGAGTTTCCTCATTTGTTTTTGTTTTATGGTGCTGGGCTGGAACCCAGGACCTCGCACATGGTAAGTGTGCACAGAACCGCGGAGGGACGCCTATAGCTATTCTGTTTGGCTCAAATCTCCGTATTTCTCTGCTTGTGGTTGGTACACACCCACAAAAAGTGAGATAAATATCCATACATCTCTTCTTCATGGGCCAAATGCCAAAGTCATAGCTAAGACGCATATTTAGGTTATTTGAAGGGATAATGAATTACATGAAGAAGCTTGAAACAATTTTCACGTACTATAATCTGTATTCTAAAATGAAGCCCTTAGTGAAGAAAAGATCTTATGTGAGGGGCTGGGGCAATACCTTGGCAGTTCAAGCACTGGCCTGGAAAGTGTAAGGACTGGCTTTGACCCTGAGTACCACATGCCAAGCCGGCCACTGAGACTGGGTGTGGTGGCTCAAACTGCAATTCCAGTGATGGGGAGGCTGAGACAGGAATAAATAAATAAATAAATTTTTAAAAATCTTGTGTGACAATCCATTTACTTCCCCATGGAATACTATATATAGGAGCAAGGCCTATTTGTCTTATCTTGATTCCTTTGCCAGACATATTTTTATAAATGTAATTTTATTGGCATATGTTTAATGTACATCCACTTATATATGAAGTCTTCAAGTTTATCATTCTGTATAGCTAAGTAATATTCCATTGTATAAAAATACCACTTCTTGACTGGAAGCAGACAAAGCAGAAAACATCAATAGCAAAACCATACACTTATGTACACAGGATGAATCAGACATTGGTCTCAAGAACCTTCAAAAGGTTCAGCATATTGATTATAGCACAATGTAATGCTAAAATTATGTTTGGAATACATGTCACTCTTGTCTTTTTGATATGTACTGCTCCTGGTGTAAACTTAGTT
>PVJA010001658.1:79844-121715 GCA_004027025.1 Myocastor coypus | reverse complement strand
TTCAAGGTTGGAAACTCTATCTTCATTTTTGTTCATTCGGCTCTGCCAACTTGTGATCGAGGTTTTATTTTCTTGTATATCTCTTTGAAACTGTTTCATGCGATCTATGTCTTTCCTATATTGCTCCGTCAGGGAGTCCATCATTTTTCTATTCTCCTCTAATTTTTTATCGATGTCTTCTTTAATAGTATTGAAGTCTTTCACTATGGTTATCCTTTCTCTCTCTAATACAGAGATTATTTCTGTTCTGTTCTCCTTTCTACTTTTGTGTAGTTGTTGGGATGCTATTGATTTAGGCATGTCTTTGTCAACTTTAGATATTATTTCTGCTCTGATGTCCTCTATACGTTTCTCCAGCTGCTTTTCCACTTCATGTATTTCTTTTTTTACTTCAGATGTTATCTCTGATCTCAGTTGCTCTATAAGTTTCTGCACTTGTGTGTCTGCCTCAGATGCTACCAATTGAGAGGTTTCATCTGTATCATTCTCATTTTCTTCCATGATAGTGTCTTCTGTATTTGGTTTGGGTGGGCACGGGTCCTGAGATTGCCTCCTACTCCTTGTTATTATTATTTTGCATGGAAGCGACCTCTGCACTTTGGTGGTGTTATGCTGTGTCTATGGGCGTTTGGTCTGGAGACTCCAAGGTGGTTCTTCTACAGAGGTTCCTGACTCTTGTGTTGGGGTTCTGGTTGCTAGCTTTTGTGAATCCCGGCGGGGCGGATGTGGTCTGTAGGTGGAGGTGGAACTTTAGGAGTGAGTAGTCCTGGTAGGCTCGTGGACCAGATTGGTTGCCAAACGGGCTCTTTGATGGGTTTGTTGCTGGAGCTTGGGCTGGAGGGGTTCAAAAAATAAAGGGGGGGGGCGTGGAAAGGAAAGGCAGGCCAAGGATCCTGACCCAGCTGGCGCGCGGGCTAAGCTCCCAGCGATGCGGTTTGGGTCTGTGCTGGAACAGGAAGTTAGTCGCAGGAACGCAGAGGCAGGGCAGAGGGGCGCAGGAAGCTTACCCGCGGCAGGTGAGCAGGCTCAGCTCCCAGCGGTTCGATTTGGGTCTGGGCTGGAAGAGGAAGTTAGTCGCGGGAACGCAGAGGCAGGGCAGAGGGGCGCAGGGAGCTTACCCGCGGCGGGCGCGCAGGCTCAGCTCCCAGCAGTGCAGTGTGGGTCTGGGCTGGAACAGGAAGTTAGTCGCGGGAACGCAGAGGCGGGGCAGAGGGGCACAGGGAGCTTACCGGCGGCAGGCGCGCAGGCTGAGCTCCCCTCTGGCAACTCTTTAAAGATCAGGATACACAACGTATTAGCCATAGTTACGCTCTAAGTATTCTGTTAGGGAATTCTGTTTTATTTTTCAATGAAGTTAGAAACCATTTTTATTTTTATCATATCTATTTGCATTATATTTAGGATTTTAAAAAGAACATATCTTCTGTTCCTAATATGTTCAACTACTAAAAAATGTAAGAAAGCTTGTTCTCTCAAATTATTTTTCTGCATATAAGGAGATAATAATGTGACTTCCATGTTTATTCTATGAATATGCAATAGCACATAAAATGTTTAGTATATTGGCCCATTCTTCCACTGCTAAAATGGAACACATTTGACTGCTAGCAGCGTATAATTAATTTGAATGCTGCTACATTCAAACTGCCAAGAGAGGGTATCTGCCCTGACATTCAAAGGTTTGGGAAAGAGGATGGAGTTTCCACTTGCTTGGCTGTGAGACCCACACAGACACTAGAGCATGTAACCAGTGACCTTGGTGGGCTATGGGAGTGGGGAGCCAGTGAGACTCCGTCCAGGGCTCTGTACCTCCCGACCTCTCTGGGCTCTTCTGCTACACTGTTTCTTGGCCACTGTGATCCCAGCATCCTTGTCCCAAGCATGCTTCTTCCCTGATGCTGCTGCCTCACAGCCAACAGATTGTGGCTGAAACCACGCCCCAAATGCATTCTCTTCATCTGACCTGAGAAGGACAGGCACCGTGTCCATCTGTGAACAGCCGGCTGATACATAAGGGGCAGATACTGACTTGTAGTTTCTCTTTGTTCTGACGTCTTTGTCTAGTTTTGCTGTGAAGATAATACTGACACCTTGGACTGAGTTTAGCAGTGCTATTCCCTTCTCTTCCATGTTTTGAAAAAGCTTCTGGAAGAATCGTGTGTGATTCTTCTGTAAACGTTCAGTAGAACCACTAGCACGATCCTGAAGGTCTTTATCTCCCTTTCTGGTTCTCCTGCTAGGGAAAAATGTGCTACAGATCACTGAGGCTTGATTTTCTCCATCTGAAACTTGGGCTATAGAATCTTGATTGCCCTACTGTCAGGGTCAGTGATGCTTTCTTCTGCCAGTTAAATCTGCTGTTGAATGCTTTCCGTGAATTTTTCATTACAAAAAAGTTTTACTTTAGAATTTTGCTCTTATTCCTTTTAAATCAGCCTTATCACTTTTTTGGCATTATTGAGATCTTCAAACATGCTCTCCTTCAATTTTATGAATGAATTTAAAGTAGCTTATTTAAAGTCCAATACCTGCACTTCCTTAGAAACAATTTCCATGGCTGTCTTTTTTTCCTTGCATAGGATTCACTTCACCTTGGTCTTTGTCTCATAATCAGCTGCTCAAAACAGGACATTTTAATTTTAAATAACATAATATGTCAAATCTTTTTCTTCCCATGGTTTGTATGTGCATTTCTCCCTATTGTGTTTGTTGCTGCTTATTTAGTGGCTTCTTGAACTAATTCCACAAAGTCTATTTTCTTTGTTCTGTCTGACATGGACAGGCCTGCTGTATCATTTCTGGACTATAAAGATACATCCTTAACTGCTGAGGAGCGACAGGTCAAAGGCAATGTTAGAGTGCACAGGTGTGACTGCTTAGCCTTCACCTCTGCCAAGGCAGAGGTCCAGGGCAGGGGAGCATGTGGGCCAGCTCAGGTCGCTTCTGGGTACACATATGGCCTTCAGCATTCTCACAGCCCTGCCAACAGGCCTCATCTGCCTGGAACCTTCTACACTCTCAAGAATGTGCTGGATTTGTACAACACTTTCTTACCCACATCTCAGTCCTCTGATTTTCCTTGCAACATTTTGAACACTTGTTGGCCCTATCTTTTGTTTGATCTCAGGCCGATGTTTTCAAACAATAATTTTGTTTTTTTTAATAAACACCACCGAAGACCATGATATTGCTGTGGCAAAGCCCTACTTTAGGTCAAATAAAGACATGCACAGTGAGTGGTGGCTTCCTAGTGGTGCCAGTGGCTGGGACGATGACAACTCTCTGGCAGTCTCTACAGCAGCTCCACATCCATTCTGTGTCCTCTATCAGCTGCTAAGCTGTCGATATTCACCATGACTGGGGGTAGGGCTAAGGATATCACAATGCCACAGAGGAACAAAATGACATTCAGGTTAGTTAAAATTCTGCAGGTGGTATACTTACCAAGACTGGACTATCTTACTTATTTGTACAATTCTGGTTAATTTTCATATTTCTGAAAAATCTGACAGTTTCCATCAGCACACTCAATGATTTTATGGAGGATGTAGTTTTGAAGGTCCTTATTTCTTAATAGTTTAGAGTCCATAATATTCCAGAAGGCATGATATCAGCATGTCTCTGGGTCATGTAGAAATATGTCACAAAATGTTGTCTTATCTTTTAACAAATAATTTTTCCTTTCTTTCGTTATTTATCCACATGATGCATCTCATCATGTAAATTTTAATGGTCGATACACTTTTGAATTAATTAAGGCAGATACATGAGCATCCATATCAATGTTTTGTTTTTAAAAAAGAATCTAACCATAAGCCAGGCACAGTGATGCACATGTGTAAATGGGAAGCTGAGACAGGAGCCTCCAAAGGGCAAGCCACACCTGACAACTTAGCGAGACCCTGTTCAGAGCAGTGGGGGGAGAGAGGCAAAGTGTTGGTGGCAGGGAATGGATCAATCAAGCCTAAGTTATCCAAAGCTGGGTTACTATTTTAGGTGCAGTTACTCCACATGTGAGTCACTTAGCATTTTATATCACTGCCCTCTCATTTTCCCCAAGCACTGCTTGAGCATCACATACCCATCTCTTCCCAGTCTACAGATGTACGCGCAGCTCTCCACATCATTATCTCAAATGCTGCTGGGAACACAATGCTGTCACCAGAATGTATAATTTCTTCAGCCCTTATCTGACAGCATGAAAGAGTCTTTAGTAACATTCTCTTTTGATAAATAAAATGCATTCTAACCTATGGGAACAGCCAACAAGCAGTCCTGAGACTGGTCTTCAAAGCAGGGCTGTGCTAAATGTGCTATCTGGATACTGCTTCTGCGGACCAAGGGACCTTCCCATGCCCGTGACATGGAGAGTGGAAATGACAAGGCACTAAGGCCTGCAGGAAAGACCACCTTACCCCAGGCCCTGAGGGCCCTGCCCAGGAACCTGGCCCAGGTGGAGCAGTCAGAGGACCTGAGGCACCCAGGATGTGATTCACACACAGCAGAATGTGAGAGGAAAAAGTAACAAGTAATGGATCATCGAGAAATAAGAACGCCATGTGTGTTCTACACAGCAGACTCAGCCATAGCAGTCTCCTAGGAAATTACAAATTGTGGATCACTGATCATAAGTTCAAATTATTCACTTCATTTCTCAAAATATATCAAAGAAGAAATGGGATTAAAAGCTCGAATGAAACTAAAAATAGTTTAACCATATGCAAATATTGAAAACTATTCAATAGCAAATGTGAATAACAGGTGGCAGTACCGGGCAGGAAGAATAAGCTAGCCCAGCGTGGGCTGCAAACTGGTGAAAGCTGGACTTGTGAAGAGGAATACAGGTGTGTGCCAAACCACTGCTGTTGACTTGCAATAATCTTGCCGTATAGTGGAAACTCCATGATAAATAATTTAGATCAGTATTTTTTTGAAAATCCACAAAACAGCCCATGAAAGTTGAACTGTGAACTAGCAAGGGGCTACTGTACACCTGCTTAACTTCAATAGCATACAAAGCTGCCACTGTTGACTTTTGTCATCACTTGTCATTTCCATCACAGAGAGGCTTTTTATTGTTCATTGTTCATTCAGAACACAGTGACTTACTGGACAAATGGTGAGAGATCAAGTTCACAGTGTATGTAAGAGAACTGGAATTCAGAGAAGGAGAGCTCTGGGCAGGACCGGTAAGAGCCATGGGGCAGTGTACTGCTCCACAACCTCATCCACGAGGAGCAACTCACTGGCCACCAAGATGCCCTGCCACGAAGGCACACTGAGGCCCACATTTTGGGGGTCGCATAACAACTGAACTTCAGCACAAAGGAAAGCAATTCTGCAAAGGCTGACAGGTTGAGCCCTGTAAAAACGTATGGCCGAAGCCAGTGGCCTCGCAGTGGGCACTGTGCCTGCTCCATTCCCCGCCAGGCACATAGACTTCTGGGCTTCACTCTGAACTGGGTAAGTAGGAGTCAGAACCAGGGCAGCGAAGCAGAACCGAAAGGAGTAAATGGCACAAACTGCGGGAAGGGTTGGGATCCCTGCACGTGGTGCCCTCAAAGAGCTGAGAGCTGCACTCGGGACACAAGGAGATACTGCTGAAGAACACACAGGAAGAAAGCAGTGAAACCATTTAGCTGACACAATAAGAAAAGTAATAGAAGTCTGACAGAAATTTGAAAATAAAAGGTGGGAGAAGCCGGGCATGGTGGCTCACGCCTGTAATCCCACCACTCGGGAGGCTGAGGCAGGAGGATCGGTGCGAGTTCGAGACCAGCCTGGGCTACAAAAGTGAGCTCAAGGTCAGCCTCAACTGCATAGCAAGACCCTGTCTCAAAAAGACCAAAAAAAAAAAAAAAAAAGGGGAATTTCCCAGAGGCTAAAACAAAAGTAAAAGCTAGAGTAGTCAGTAGATTGGGCCAATTCTCAGTTCATGTCAGTTCTAGAAAAGAAGCCAAAAGATAATGGAGAGTACGACAAAAAGCGCAAGCAGTACAGTAAGTAGCTCTGACTTCAGATTGACTGACAAGGCAGTACTGGGATGGGCATCGTTTCCATGGAAAGACGAGTCTCCTGTAGTCATGAGCAGGTACCACCTAATCAGCTGCCCTGGAGAGGAAAGGAGGAAGAGGGACAGCAATGCAGGAGTTCCTTCTAGGTCCTCATTTTGATCTGAGAAGTCAGTATTTGTAATCCCAAAGTTAAGTCATTGGAATCTTGCCAAGGTAATTTCAATCTACCACTTCCTATGCAACCCACGGTGAAAGTAAAGACACTAGAACATATTTATAACTATTGGGGAGTGAAGGGGCTCTAAGTCCAGGCACAAAGATGGTTCTCTGGAACAAAGAGAGTGGCCCAGGGCCTCACCCAGTTTTATTCAGTGGAGGAGGGGCTTGAGGAGCAATGATTGAGAATTGTGGGAGGTAGGTGAATACTGTGAGCTGAGCTAGGTGGGGGTCCTACATTTACCTCTGCCACCTGCAGAGGATATGCAGACAGAGTGATCTGCATAAGGGTATTTAGATAGTATCTAATGTTTTGGGTAGTCTGGTGCTTCAGCTTTGATGTAATCTTTCAAGCCCCGGGAAGTCAAAGTTGCTGTCTCCAGGCTCCTTCCCAGCTGGCAGCCTGGAGCATCAGCTCTTTGACCTGTCTTGACCCGGCTCACATCAAGGAGCAGCAGGTGTAGGTTACCAAGGAGACATGCATACCACCTTCAAAGACTATCACCAACACCTCAGCTAGACCAATATACACTGCTTAAGGCCAGTTGAGAGGGTAGACAAAAGTCCTAGCCAGCTCTTACATATCAATACAAGGAAATAGGGCCAGACTCAGTCAAAATAGAGACAGTTGCCCTTCCTTCAAGGAGAGCTGGTCAGGTGGTCCTCCATTCTCTCCATTCCTCTTGCTCCTCCTCTTCCACTCTTCTTCCCCTCTCCTCTCCAGCACCTCACCCTGCCCCTCTTCCCCATCCTGCTCCTCCTCCTTCACTCCTCCTGCTCCTCCTCCATCCGCTTCTGCTATTCCTCCCCCTCCTCCTCCCACTGTTCCTCCTCCTCTCCTTCCACTCTTTGCCCTCCCTCCTCTTTCTCCTCCTCTTCCTCCCCTGCCTGTACCCCAAGGCCTCTTTTCTCACACTGCAGAAGTTGGGCCACCTCTCCTCTCCCGTCCCAGACATAATTCTCCATCTTTTGGATTCTGGAGCTTGCTACAGCACCTCCCCAACCTTGCTCCTCTGTGTTCTCAGGCTGTCAGTCTCGGACGGAGTTACACCACCAGCTCCCTCCCATCTCCTGTGCCAGTACCTGGACTGAGCCACACGGACAGCTTTCCTGCATCTTCACATCACAGATGACCGGGAACAAGATTTCTCAGCCTCCATGACCTTATGCTCACTCTAAAACCTCTTCTTTTCCCTCCATCCCTCTTCCTGTCTGCTCTCCAATATATATCCAGTTAATTCTTTTCTGTCTAGGGAATCTTGCCTAATATAGTATTTAATATGCAAAAGAGCCCCTAAAATACTCAAGGCCACTTAGAAAACAAGAATGAGAAAAAATTCATGCCTGCAATAAAATTTCAAGACTCCAGGAATTAAAGGAAGTTCTTAAAGCCAAATGGACAATGCCATTCTGAACACTGTGGCAGCTCGCGGCCACCTCTCCTCTGCAGAATGGAGCCCCTTTTCTGAGCCTGCAAGCTCACCTTAGAGTCCTGCTGATGCCCTTCCTAAGCACTTGCAGCAGTGCTCCCACCCAGCTCGCCAGGAGCTGGTGACGCACATGCAACATATGGATTAAGTCCAGCCACATCTTAGTCTATGAAATTAAAAGCTAAATTTTCTCTGAAACTGCATTCAAGTGGCTCAGTAATGGTTCAAGGCTATTAAAGAACATGTAGTAAAAAGTTCTGAAAGGCACCCTTCAAAAGCTTGTGATGTCAAATTCACATCACATCCCAACTCATTTCCTATCTTGGCCTCTTCACCAATCTAGATGATTTCCTGAGAAAGAAGTCATTCTGACAAATGTCACTTTGCATACCCTTTAAAAGGCTAAGAAAATTTTTTTTTTCCTTTTACTTTATGTATGTGGTACAGGGTCTCACAATGCAGCTTGGACTCATAGTGATCCTCCTATGTGATTATAGGTGTGTGCCACCACACCCAGAATCAGTCATTGGCCCAGTGAGCCACGGGTGATGCCAGTGTGGCATGCAGGGCTGAGGATAGAACCCTGGTCTTTGCGCTTGTCTAGGCAGGCCTCAGTCTGCTGAGCTATCCGCCAGCCCTAGGGATAAAAGTTTTAATCACTATGTTTTTGTTCATATTCACAATCACAGTGCCCTTTCAGGCAGTGCGGCATGCGGTGCTGGGGGCAGAGAAGACCACAGTGCAAAGGGAGGAAGTGAGGCACGCTGAGCACTGCCTCAGTGTACAGAACAGGACACGCAGTCCTTTGGCTCTAGGTGCTCCCCACAGCCTGAAGTCATGCAGGAAAACAACACAGCATGTGCCCCGGTTCACATTAGCTGGTTTGGGGCACAGAACTGCCCCAGCCACTCACTGTCTGGCGACCTGGGCTGTCCCCCTTAATGCTCCTTAATTAATCTATTTGTTAAGGTCAGTCCTTACACCACACTGAGCCAAGCAAGGTAAGGTCTGGTGCTCCCCTGTACACAGAGCAGCTACAGCTAGGGAGAATGTATTCTTGTATATTTCAATGAAAAAGCTTAACATTCTCACCACCAAAATGCTAAATGTTTAAGGCAATGAATGTGCTAATTAAGCAGATTGGATCATTATATAAATGTAGACATTATCAAAACATTACATGGTAGGGCCGGCCAGTGCAGTGGACTAAGGTGCCTGCTTTGGTGGAGCATAGCAGCCAGGGTTGGATTCCCCGTGTGCTGTGCCAGCCCTGCCCCAGAAGTGCACTAAGATGGCCACTGAAACTGGGCATGGTGACATGCACCTATAATTCCAATGCTTGAGAGGCTGAAAACAGGAAGATCAGTAGAAGTCCAATCTACATGGTAAGAACATGAATACTCTGTAGACACTGTCATAAATTCATGAAAAAAAATCACATTGTACCCCACACAAATAAGAAATAAGGGGCTGGGGAGATAGCTCAGTAGAATAAGTGCTTGCCTGACAAGCGCAGGGCTCTGAGTTTGATCCTCAGTTCCAGAAAAAAAAAAGAAAAAGAAAGAAAAGAAAAGAAATAAAAAGATAAGTTCTTAGGCCATTATTTACTTAGGTAGAAACATACAACATGTAACTGTCACCTGATCTAAACTACTGGTAGTTACTGTAATAGCCAAACACATCTCCCCATAATGAACTATAGCTCCGCTGTGCTGAGCACACTGGCTTTTCAGGGCAGTTCTGTGTTAGCTAAGAGCATCTGGAGGAGGCACTGATCATGCTGTGGCATGTCTGAGAGTGCCCTGTTCTCAATACTCCTGGGAAGTTCCCTCTGAAGTAAGGAACTTTAATAGTAGGCTTGAAATCACATAGCTTTTTACTAATGATTTTAGAAGAGAAGACTCAGAAATCATCTACAGCTTCTAGAAAGTTCTTATTTTTGTAGAGAACCATGGTGTGTTACCGTGACACACGGCTTTGAAAGAAAACACGGGTGTGGAGGAGGCCAACAATGACTGCAGCCCCCTCCTCATGGAGGGTGAGGCCAGCAGAAGTCCTGGAGGAGGAGGAAGCGCAGGGGCCTTCACAACCAAGACAGTGATCTAGGAGAAGCCCGTGCACAGGTTGGAGGGAGGGAAGCAGAGAAGCCAGGGGTGAGCAGGACAGAGCCAGAGCCTCCTGTGGCAACCGGGGGCCTTGCCAAGGGGGTGAACACGGGCACCTGGGCTGGAACTGGGCACCACCTCACAGAGTGTGTGAGGCAGAGCAAGGGAGTGATGGAGGTTATCTTGAGCTAGCAGATGTCACTGTGCGGTGGTCCTACTCAAGAAAGGGCGACTCTGGCCATTCCCTCACCAGGCAAAGAACTGGACATGGGTGAGGTCCTTTCAATAGAAAAAGTGGCACAAAAAAAAATGGTATATTTCAAAGACAAAGGATTTTCATTTTTGGTCTCTTAGACAGATCCCGCCTGTGGCACCTGCTCTACACTAAATGTGCCCCAAAGTTGATGGCCGTCATGTTCACCTCTGCCGTCATGCCAATCACCATACTAAAGCCCCAGTGCCCTTTCCAACTCTTGCAACTCCCTACAAAATAAATGAAAGTCTAGGGCAAGCCCAGGGAGGTGACAAAGGCAGACAATGGTGGTCACAGAAGCTCAGTGTTGCACTGCAGAGCGATCTGGAAAATGAGAGCAGATGGTGACCTGCCGTCATCGCCTAGGTCAGGGCCAGAGCAGTCTTCCTGGTGTTAGAAGAGCCTAGATGTTTACAGCAGCAGCAATTCCTCAGCATGTCTAAGGTATCAGCTAATGGCATCTGTAGCTTGTGACAATTTGCTATCAGTCTTTAAAAGTGACAAATTGCACAGTCAAGAAAAAATCCTGACAAACTGATCAAAGAAAATCCATATTCCTAAGAATTAATATACAAACTCCTGCTTGGAAGGTCTATATTGGATTTGAGAAAACAGATTATGTAAATGTAAACACAGCAAACAGCCTTTGTTAGTCCAGGGAGGCATAAGTAGAGGGAAAATGAAATGAGAAGTTCCCAGCTTAGAATCTGTACAGAAGCAATCCCTTGTAAGGGGTTACAGGAAATTACCCCAGGGCTCATCAAGAGGACTGCAGAGGCTGGAAGTGTATTTCAGAGCTAAAGTGCTTGCTGAGAATTCAAGGAAACCATGGGTTCAATCCCCAGAACCACAGAAAAATTAATGGGGACAGTCATTAGGGGAGAATCTTGAAAAAGTGCATGGCTGGCCCTATGTTAGGATGAAAGCATGGGCCGAGGAGAGAGTCCAGCAGCTCAAGCACCTGCCTGGCAAGGGCAAGGTCCTGTGCTCCATTTCCAATACAAGAAAGAAAGAAAGAAAGAAAGAAAGAAAGAAAGAAAGAAAGCACAGCGGTATTCATCTTTGTATTATTCTAATTTGGGGGTCAAAAACTTCTCAATAATAAAATAAAACTACAAATCAAAAAAGAAAATAGCAAAGTCCACAACAATGTGGAAATTAAATACTAGTCTTAATCCTTAATGGATCAAAGAAAAAAATTACAAGATATGTTGAGACATACAAAAATAAAACCATTTTTACTAAGGAACATAGAGAGAGCAGGACTAAAAAGGAAATGTAGAGTTGTAAACACATTAAAAAGAAAATATAAATAAATCAACAATCTAAATTTAGTTAACCAGAAACTACTTTGATTCAAAAAGAAAAAATACAAATAATTAAATTAGAAGTAAACAAGGGGCATTAACATTAATGACTAAAATGAGAAGGCATCCGGAAGCGCTGACCACCACAGCAGCACACGGGGTGACTTGGATGCAGTGGGGCGCTTTCTAGAAATGGTCGACCTTTCAAGGCAGAATCGGGAAGAAGCAGAAACCATGGCAGAGCTTTGCTACTGAAGAGACTACAGCAGCGCCCAAAGGCTCCAGAACACAAAATAGTGCCAGGCGTTGCTCTGGAACATTCTAACAAACTCTGTAAAAAAGTTATTGTCAATTTGCACAATTCCAAAAGAGGAGGAACACTTCTTAACTCAGTACACTAGGCCAGGCTTTTTCTGATACAGACATAAGACAAAGAGATTACAAGAACAGAAAACTACAAACGAATATCCTTTGTGAATACTGATGCAAAAATCCTAAAGGAAATACTAATCAAACCACATCCAACAACACATCAGAAGAATTACAGATCATAAGCAAATGAGATTGATTCCTAAGCAATCAACATATAAAAACCAATCAGTGCAATACAACAGAGACAAAATCAAAGGGGAATCATCACATGACTGTGTCAATACAGTAAAAGCAATAGACACAACACAACACTTCATGTTAAAAACTAGGAATGAAGATGAGGACTTCCAATGAAAAATCCCATAGCTAGAAGAATAGCACAGAACAAACATTTCCTTTACTATCATTAAACAGACAAGGGTGCCCACCTGCTTCTGTTCATTGCACTGCCAAGATTTCTAGCCAAAGTAGTTATTAAAGAAATAAAAAACTCAAAATGCACACAAAGGAAACCTCAAAACCACAACAGGATTCCAACTGGCAACAGTCAAAACGACTGTCATCAAGAATTGAAAAAACTAAACCAATGAATGCTAGCAAGGATGCAGGGGGAAGAAAGCCTTCTACCATGCTCATGGGAATATGGAAATCAGTATAGACGTTCCTCAAAACACTGACAGTGCTCCCACCTACTGAGCTACACTGTCTGTTGGCATTCATTCAGGCCAATTAAAGTGTGCATACTATATAGGGACTTCCTTACCCATACACACAGTGGCAAAGTTCACAACAACCAAGATGAGGAACCAGCCAAAACGCCCATCTGCAGATGAATAGAAAAGAAGAATATGACAAATAAACACAATGGAGTGTTAATCTGCTATAAGGAAAAAACAGTTTTGTCATTTGCAAGAAAATGGGTTGAGCAGAATTAGCCAGACAACTATTGCACCCTTTCCCTAACTCTGAATCTAAAAATGCTGGAGTGGATGTAAAAAGGAAACTTCCGCTCCACAAGGCAAGGGGCTGAGGGGCGTGGGGTGTAAGGTGAGGGCCGAGAAGGTGGACAGGAGCCAAATGTGTCACACACACACTGAAGCCCCCATAGGAAAATAGCAGGAGGGCAGGACAAGGGGCAGGATGGCGATCAGCAGAGTATGTCTTGTGCATATACAGATCTGCCCGGTGAAACCAACTGACCTGCACGACCAATTAATAAGGGTGAAGAAAAATAGAATCACTTTTAGAAGTGCACGAATTAGAGAGAAAAGAACAAAATTCTTTCCTTTCATAAATAACATGAACCTACATTTTAACATGTTCTAAAGATTGCAGATGCACACAATAAGAACAAATAAATTCAGTATGTGCTAAAACTACTAAAAGAAAGCATGGGGGCCAGAGAGATAGCTCAGCAGTCTGAGCACCTGCCTGGCAAGCACAAGGACCTGAGTTTGAGCCTCCATACCACCTGTCATGCCAGCACCCAAACCCTGGGTGGTGCATGTCTGTAATCTCAGGGCTAGAGAGGCTGAAACAGGAACTCACTAAAGTCCAAGTTGTGTAGTGAGACCCTGAACAAAAAAAGAAAGAAAGAAAGAAAGAAAGAAAGCGAAAGAGATCAACAAATGAAAGACTTAAGTTGGACCACAACAAAATTAAAGGCTTTTGTTTATCAAAATATGTTATTAAACTAGATGTGGTGAGACACACTGTGTTTCTAGCACTCTGGTACACTGTGGCAAGAGGATTGCAAATCTGTGCCCACTCCGAGTAATTCAGCAAGACTTTCTCTCAGTTAAGCAGCAAATAGATAAATAAAGAAATAAAGAAATGATCAGGCTGAGAATGTAGCTAAAAAGCCCTGGACTCAATACACACACACACACACACACACACGAGGACACTATCACAATAAAAGAATAACCTACAGGATGTAAGATATTTCTTCACATGCCAGAAAGTAAATATACAATTACTCCACACTGCTAGTTAGGAAGGTTAACTAAAGTCAGGGCACAATGAGGTGTCACTGTATCCATCAGGATTATTTAAAAACAAAACAAACAAAACAAAACACGGGAGTGGTGGCTCACGCCTGTAATCCCAGCACTCGGGAGGCTGCGGCAGGAGGATTGGTGTGAGTTCGAGACCAGCCTGGGTTACAAAAGTGAACTCAAGGCCAGTCTCAACTGCATAGCGAGACCCTGTCTCAAAAAGACAAAATAAATAAATAAATAAATAAATAAACAAAACAAAACAAACAGTATAAAATGTGGAGAAACCATGCTCTTTCAGACTGCTGACAAAAACGTAAAATGCCAAGGTCCTACAGAAAGCAACATGATGGCTTCTCAAAAAATTAAAATGGGTTTACCCTACGATTCTTCCATTCCACCCCAAGAACGAAAAGGAAGCAGGGGCCCAGGCAGACATCTGCATGTGTGTTACCGAGCCGACTTATAGTTATGAGAACAAAAGGCAAAAGTGATTCAGGTGTGCACAGATCCCAGTGTAGCCAGAGGAAGTTTGGGACCAATACTTAGTGGAACCCCTAAACAGAGGAAGAGCTTCCAGGCCCTGGGACAACATGGTGGATCTCAAAGATGTCACACTGCATGACTATTCTGCATGATCCCACTGAGCTTCATATGCATGGAACCTGTGGTTGCAGACAGGATGGAGGACTCCCTTCCCATGCCCCCGGGGACCACACCAAATCTAGCATGGCCCAGTGGTGTCCCACATTGGATGTCCAGCCACTGCCACCTCTGGCCCTCCACAGGACTTTCCTGGGTTGTACATGTGTTTTCCCCTGGGGTCCTGTTATGGTTTGTGTCTAGTTGTCCCCCAAAGTCTCACAGTCATGAGGCGGACTTCTAGAGTTTGCCATTAACTCAAGATCCACTGGGATTATGGGGTGAGTGCTGCTGAGATTACAGCTGCAAGTACTGTGCCCAGCCTGGGGTGGCAGCCTGAGTGCAACCTAAGGGAGACAGGCCTGCTCCCCAGTGCTGCTCTTACTCCTCCCTTTGCTCTTACTCTTTGCTGGCACCATGCACAGGTGCCCTGTGTCACTGCCTTGGAGCCTACTGAGGGTGGCCTGAAATTTCCACTGACTGCAAACTACATAAACCCTTCCTTCCTTCATTCTGGGTGTCGGATGCTTGTTCCAGCAATGAGACACAGGAAAGTAACCGAGACAGGTCCACACTGCCTGGCACGCTAGTCACTTGCAGATTCATTCCTGGAGAAGAGAAAAAACAAGCTCTGAGGAACAGGAGGCTTCAAATGACCTGCACAGGTGACATCTGTGTTAGTTCACACAGTCCTCAGGCCCCATCAGCCCTGCTAGGTACTCAGCAGACAGCTGAGGCTCCTCTGTCGGGATCTCGCTCCACTGGTGTGGCTTCTTTACCCTTGCAGGAGAAGCACGTGAGCCCTGTGGCCAGGGCAGGAAGCCTGAGGCTTCAGGCTTCAGGCAGGGAGCCGTAGCACTTCTTTGAGTGTTGCGCCATTATCGTCAGGTCCAAGGTGCAGTCTGAGCACAGCAGTCACCTGCCTCATCCTCTGCAGGCTGGGTCACTATAGTTCATGCAGGAATCCAGTGACTGCTGTGTGCCCCTCTCCCAGAGCTGCTGGCTCTGGGCAAGCTTCCTGCTCTCAGGAAGGGGCCACCTCTCTGCTCTTAAGGGTAAGCAGGGGCACGAGTCTCCTCCATGCTATTCTTGATCCTTCTGAACTGGGCACCACTCTGGGGGGGCCACGCAGCTTTCTTAGTCTGCTCTCCACACAGTTTCCTGGCTCACTGCAAACTGCAGGCTTACAGGCTTTTGTGTGTGTTCTGGTGTGCATATCTGCACATTTCCTAGCAGTGTGAGTTGAAATCTAGGGGTTTCCTGGAGCACGAGGTATTAGGTGCCAATGTCCCCAGAACTCCACACAGACACCTGGTTGGGTGTTTTCTGTTTCACTACCTCCTCTTCCCCACATCTTCAGTTTTCTCCGCTCTTTCCCTCTCTTGGATTCATTGTAGAATCTGGCCTCTCAAAACTCTAGAGGCTTTGTTTGCTTGGAAGGGCTCGCTGGGTGCCAGCCTTGGAGGCACAGGTGAGGTGCATGTACCTGGATGTGGTGCTTCCCTCTTGCCTATTTGAATCTACTTTTGTTGATCAAAACATTTCTCAACGTTATTTTGTAGAGTGTAAATTTGAAAAATGATTGGTTTGGCTATATTTTTAAGATCTTCAACTTTGGACTCCCTAATCTGTCTTATATCTTTATTTACAAATACTTGCTTGTTTTGTTTTAGAAGACATTTTAATTTTTATGATAGTACAACTTAAACTTTTTGTTTTCTGCTCCTCTTATTGCCTAAAAATAAACATTCCTCACTATAGGCTGGAAGCTCAAGGCCAAAGCGCCTGAAGCATGGCTCCTCACATGGAAAAGAGCAGAGGGAAAAAGCCACTTACATGGTGTCTGTCACCCACCCATTTTTTTTTTAACTGAAAGTAAATCTACTGTCTGAAGTTTCCATGCCTTCCAAGAGTGCCACAAACTTGGGATCCATCCATTGATGAATCCACAGATGCAATGAGAACTCCAAGATTAAGTCCTTGTCCTTGTCAGTCTTTGCCTGACCCCTGATAACACACTCCTGTAGGGAACTCTAGATGTATGCCATAGCACTGTGTATGTACATCACCCACCTCTATGGGCTTCTCATGTTTCCAAACTGATGCTCCTTTGCCCATTAAACACTAACTTTCCTTCCTCCCCAGGCCTTGAAAACAACCATTCTATCACCTCTCTGAATTTGGCTGCACCAGGTTTCTCATTTCAATGGAATCAAAGAGTGTTTTTCTTTTAATGGCCCACTAGCAGCAGCCAATACTAAGAAACACAGACTAGGAGTATGTTTCCAGTCTTCTCCGACCATGCGGCCTATAGGTATTTGAGCTCCCTTCTAAGCTATCATCCATCACCACATGCTTGGACCACTGTGCCCTTGGAATCCCTCACCACGTTGTCAGCCCTGACATAGGTACACATTTAAGTTTTTATCTGTTATGTTATCCGCTCCTAGTGTCAATCTCTGAATCCATCATAATGGGCTGGATGGGACCATGGCTAAGACAACCACAGTTATGGTGACCTAAAACAATCAGTGCTGCTTCTGCATGAGTTGACATTGTGCACAGCAGGTTGGTGAGGGTACAGCACTGCTAGATCTACTGTGGATCTGTTTCACCATGGGCATATGACTCAGCAGGGCAGAAGACAAGAGCACTTAGGAAGGCTTCACGATCCACTCAGTGTGGGCCTAGAGACAACTCCCATTATTTCTACAGAAAACCTACAACCTCCTCTAATCTGCTGGCCATGCCCAGTCAGAATCCAACCATGGTCAGAAAGTACAGTCATAACAGTAGTCAGAAGTTGTAGACCTAGAAGTACTTGGAAAAGAATAGTAGTATTGTTATAGTCGGCATGAAAGTGTGATGATTAACTGTACTGCAGTGGATTTTTAAGTTGAATGTTAAGATGGGTTCATCAACTCAGACACGAGTTGGTTGGGGACCTCATTTCTGTCTGCTGAATAACTTAGCAAAGTTACTGAGCCTCTCTGTCCTAGTTTTCCCATCTGTAAGTTGCACAACAGTGTTTACCTCTAGGACATTTATGCAAATATGTCAAGATCTTATAGATGCACAGTACACTAAATATCAATGGGCACGCATTGTTCTCTTCATTTTCCATTCCTTGGCCATGTATCAAGCTGCTCACTGCTGCATTTATGTGATAGTATTCCAGTGCATTTGTCCCAAGAGGAGCTGCACTTAATTCCACTATAATTAGTCTCTAATCATAACTTCTGCATGCCTGTGGTGGTGCGTTCTTTTACTGTAACATGTCACTTTGAAGCTATTAAAATACTGTATCACTACTTCCCATCACTCTGGGAAGGACCACAGAACTAGAAGTAGAGACTCATGCTGCATTTGGTGCACATGGTGGGTCTCAGTGGGCCCTGGGACACTAGCACCTGGTCCAGCCTCACAGCCTGTGGGACCTGCCACAACATGCTGATAGCTCCTGCCACCACATGTTATACAGAAACACAATCTTCCTCTCAGGGACACAACATTCATGCTAGCAAGATTATTTCTTCATCTGTATTTGAATTAGCTTTTGTTGTCAAACAAAAGCTGTAAAAATGAATGGCAAATTTCATTCAGTTGAATCTCACTGTGATTAAAAAAAAAAAAAAGGTAACAGTCAAATGAAGCTTTTTAGGAAATGTAATGGGCTGCTGTTATTAAAAACCAATGTCTTACAAACCTTTGTGGAAAATATGCCCGCACTGAGTAGTAAGAAAGGCTAAAGAATACTACTACAATGAACTGTGATTTTTAGAAAGGAGTAAGTATAATTAGAATGAAAATGTAATTAGAAAGCATCACACGGGTAGTCTCAGCAGCACTGCTGAAAGGGAGAAAACAGGTAGGGAAAACTTTTGAGCAATGAATATGTTTCATAGGAATCAGAACAGCTCTTCCAAGATAGGGAGAGAACTCCCAGCCACCCCATCCAATCACAAGACTGGTGCTGTGACCCAAGTTTACCTAAGGCATGGCAGCCTGTTCCTACTACAGACTTCCCTGTGCTTTCTTTAGCCCTCTCCTGCACCAGACCTGTGAAAACACCAAGAGGCCGAGTCACACACTGCAGGACGAATATATTGCCAAATGGATGGGCTGCTACTCATCCAGTGCTCAGGAGGGTTTTACCCCTGAGTATTAACTAATGCTCTCCTTGTTCTCCTCTTCCTCTTTCCTTTTTAGGCAGAATAATAATATAACAATAGTAGTAGTGATAATATTTTACAGGAGTCCTTCCTTATTCATAGCACTTGCTTTGGATAAAATAGATAGATGATAGATTTTTCCAGGTTTTCTTCCACTAAGGAATTCAAGATAGAACTATGAAAGTACAACTCATCCCAGGCCCAAGGACAGCTGTGGTCTGTTGAAAATCCAAGAAATCTGGGATAGAGGAATCCCGGAAAGCTGAGACTCCAGGTGGTAGATAGCAGCTTCATCTGTGGGCTCTCTGGTTGTTGCTTTCTCCCTTGCTTGGAATGCTACTGGTTGACCCCTGTGTGAAACTGATGATAGGAAAAGGATGGAAGTTAATAGAGATCTTGATCACATTTGTGACTAAGCACATGGTCCTCCTTTAGTAAAATGATTATGCACAAGATCATGTTCATTAGCCTGAAATAAAGCTGAGTTGCTTATGGGGTTCTTTGCTCACTGAGGGACGAATCTCAGTGAGTCCTTTGAGCTACCTTTACCGGGTCTTCTGGTCATTTTTTTGCACCAACTTATAACATAATACATGGCCAAATGCAAGAGTTCTGAGGTTAAGAAGGCTTCTACCTCGATTTCAGAATGCCTGGGAGGCCAGGCAGTGTGTCCCTGAGAGTGCAGTATGTGAAGTAGCAAGTGAGAAGCCTAATGTGCACTGGAAACCCCAGAAGTCTGCAAATGCCAGGAAAATGGATTGTCTGAGGAAAGCTGCAAGGAGGGAGCAAAGCCAGCCCAAGAGATAAGCCATGGGAGCTACAACTAGCACCAGTGCCATAAAGGGAGCCACATGGAGCTCACAATTTGCTTCAGATGTTCCACAGGAAACTATAGGACCTAATGTTTGCCCTTCAGGATTTTTGGACTTGCTCTGATCCAAATGCTCAGTGTCCTGTTGTTTGTACCTTTTTGGAATGATAATGTTTTTCTTGTGACATTGAATGTTGGAAGTGTTTAACTTTTCATTTATACAGCAGCGCATGGCTAAGAGCTTGCTTTAGATCTTGGAGGAAACTTGGGACTTGGACTTTTCAAAAATACTGAAACTGTTAGGACTTTGGCAACTCTTAGAGACGGACTAAAATGGCATTTGCATAAAGGGATGTGCATGAGTCTTTGGGGATCCATGAGCAGAATGGTATAGTGTCTAATTGTACCCTCCCAAATCTCTTGCAATCATTAGGGCAGCTTCTAGTGTTTGTGATTAATTCATGATCCAATGCTGGGATTATGGGCATGAGTGCTACCCCGACCCTGGGGTGAGTAATCTGAATTACAATGTAGGGAGGGGAGAGAGGCTTGATAGTTATCACAGCTGTTGTGCCTCCCTTTGCTCTTTCTGTTTTCTGCAGCCATGAAGTGTTGCCCGCTGCCTTGGGGCAAGCTGACTATGGACTGAACACTCCACTAACTGTGAGCTAAATAAACCTTTCCTTAATTTTGGGTGTTGAGTATTTTGTCCTAACAATGAGAGAAGAGTAACCAACATAAGTGGAAGCAGTAACAAGATGAAGATGGTGCCCTAGGACAGTATGGAGAAAAGATCCAGAGCCAAAGCAGAGATTAAAATAAGGACACTTCAGGGCTTTAAGCCTCTACTTATACCATACGCGGCTACCCTCTGACAGTTGTTTCTCTTCCCAAGATTTTAAAAGGCAAAGATTTATATGATCTGAAGAGAAACTAGAGTATATCTTCCCAAGATTTTAGTTAGAAAAGCAACAGAAAATTCCAGAAGTAAACTGCTCATAAGTTTTATACTGTGTGCCATTTAAATATCTTGGTAAAAACTTGTCCTGTCCACTCCCCACAAGTGTTTGTCCATTTATCTGGTACATGACAATCACCACGTTGCTCACCAGCATCCATTTAGTAACTCTTTTAGTTACTGGATCAACTGTCCAAACCAGGTGAGAATCGCAGTTTTTGTGGTCAAGTAATCCTTAGGTAGTAACCTTACACTAAGTTACAATTCCCACTTCACTCACCTCAGTTCATGTTATCACACAGGCATTATATGAACCCACAACCTCCAAGAAGGATATGTATATGACACAATACCTTATTTTATTATTATTTATTATTGCTCAGCACTTATTATGCCTAACTTACAAGTTACCCTCCATCATATTATGCTTAAGTGTATAAAAACACAGTACACAGAGATTTTGGTATCACTCATGGTGTAAAGCATCCAGTGGGAGTCCTGCAAAGTATCCCCTACAGATAAAGGAATTTGAAGTAACTATGATTAACATGTCAAGGACCCTAATAGAAAAGCAGTTAAATGCAAGAATATACACAGCAAAATGGGAGCACTAAAAATGAGTAGTAAGTAAATCTCAAGGGTGAAAACCCACATGAATGAATTAAGAATTCTTGCAGAAGTTTGAGAGTAGTCCCAAAACAAGTGAGGAAAGGCTCAGTGGAGTTAGATACACATAAGCACAAGCTTGGCAAACAGACGTGGAAGAGGTGGTATCCAAGAAACACAACGTGATTTATCAGTACAACACACATATTGCTTCAGTTCCAGAAGAGAGAGCAAAGCAGAAACAAAACAAAACAAAACAAAAAACATCTTAAATAATCGCCAGAAAAACCCTTCCCAAAATGAGTGAAAGACACCAAATTACAGATCTAGGAAGCTCAATGAAGACCACATCAGATAAATACCAAAAAGCAAACCGTGACATTCTTCCTACAACTGTAAAATGTAAAAGCAAATGAAAAATATTGAGAGAATGCAAACCCCTGGGGTGGACGTGGCAAACACAACATACCAAGAGAGCAGTACGGAATTAGAACGTATATCTCTTTAGAAACCACACAAAGAAAAAAGTGAAAGGAAATATTTCACATGTTGAAAGAAAATAAACCACCACTTAAAATTGTATGCCCAATGCATTTTTTTTTCAAAGTGTTAAAACAGTACTTGCCAGGCTAACGAAAATAAAAGAATGCATTGACAGAACATCTGTCGTCCAAGAAACATTTTTTAAAACTTCACAGGCAAAAATATACGTATAAGTCAGAAACTGAGATCTGCATAATCAAAGGAGAGTCTTAGAGAAGCAACTTTCATATAAGTGAAATACTGTATCATTCACTGTTTGCTAAACAAATCTAATGCAAGCTATATATAAAATATATAAGAATCATGAGCTTATGACGGCCACCACAGTTGGGATGAAAGTGTGCATCTGGCTGCACACTGCAGATCCAAAGGATCCAGGAGCTCCCTGTAGTGTTCCACATGAGTCCATATCAGGAGGCCCAGCAGTCTGCACCAGAAAGCTGACTGGTCTGTGCTGGAAGCTGGAGGACAGCATCCAAGGTGAGGGTGAAGACCAGAGCTCTGAAAAAAGACAGAGGGAAGCCTTTCCTTTGCATTCCCCCACATGACATTTTCTTTCTATCATTTCCTGGTACGTCATTCCCTTTATATCATTTCCCATCATAGCATTCTGGACACAGTCTTCCTTAGTTCGGGTCTTCCACATCCAGAACTATAAGGATTCACTTTAGTTGGGTCTTCTTACCCAAACAGACACAATCAGTAACCAGAACAAATACAAATTTTTTTCATCATTTTAAATTGTTCTAATATAATTTTGAAAAAAAATAATGAAACACACTGAATAATAATGTTTAGCATACAGATTAGTTAAGTTTATGACAGAGTATGGGGCATAGGAAGGCAAAACCCGGATATCCTATTATCAGGTATCTGATATGTATGTTAAGTGCAGTCATGTTTCTGAAACTGTATGAACATTATTTATAAGTATTGGGCTGGGGAGATAGCTCAGTAGAATAAGTGCTTGCCTGGCAAATGCAAGGATCTGAGTTCAATCCCTGGTCCCGGAAAAAAAAAAAAAAAAAAGAAGTATTCATTGTAAGCACGAGGATAACCAGTAAAAATTAGAAATCAGTATAGCTGACATGTAAGGAGACAAATGGAAGTCTTATAAAATGCTTAATTCAATCAAAGATGGCAGAAAGAGGAGCAAGTACAACAACTAGAAAAGTTAACAGATAGATGCATACCCTCAGGGTCACTAGTAACTTCACAGGTGAGTGGCCTATAGGCAAAATAATTAATAGATACTGCCAAAACAGATATAAAGATAGAAAATCTCAACTAAATGTTGTCTATAAAAATTATATAACTATGAAGTCTCAGAGCTCTTAAAATTAAGATGAACACTAAACTATGAAGACAGTAAAAAGACCAGCAATTTCTAGGAGTTCAGAGGGACAATGAAACACATACGTAGAGCATAACAAGTTTTGGAGATAGTGAAAGCATTCTGTATAATACTGTAGCAAGCATACGGAAATGAAGTTCTGCTATTGTGGAATATATAATACAAAGAATGACCCCAATATAAGCTACAAATTTTAGATAAAAATGTTACCATTTTTTTTGTGTGTGTGTTTTTGAGACAGGGACTCACTTTTGTAGCCCAGGCTGGTCTCGAACTCACACTGATCCTCCTGCCTCAGCATCCCAAGTGCTGGGATTACAGGTGTGCGCCACCACTCCCGGCTTAATGTTACCATTTTTAAATAAAAATGGTAGCAAGTCAAGCAGACCAACAAGATATTAATAACAGGGAAAACTGGAAAACTTACTTAGCAAAAGAAGGAATATATAGGAACACTGCACTTCCTGCTCAGATCTTTTAGAAACCTAATATGATTCAGAAAATAGAATTATTGAGAAAAATACATATCCCAAGACAGACTTCTGAGAAAGACTATCCTGTGCCACCTTAATTTGCAGACACCTAACAAAAGTATTAAAATAAAATCTGTTATGTACATACAGTAGGATTCTGTGCTCATATGAAGATAAATGTTTTACAAGAAAAATAACTGCATAGGAAAGTATCTCTAATAAGTGAAGAAAGGCTGGAAGATGTGGAACACTAAGAAACTCATTACAAGCTTTCTCCTACACCAATTATGATAAATAGCAGACTAACATCAACCTAAGGAAGCCACAGTATTTATATTAATTTCAGAAACATCAGTTTCAGGAAAAATAGATTATTAGAACTAAGGGAGTCATTCTACTGAGATAGAGAAGTTAACATTCTAAAGAACAAAATAGCCTTCAATGTAGAGAAACTTATAAAGTGTTAAAGTACACAAAAGAAAAAGTGATAGAAATAAAGAAAAAAAATAGACAAATCCACTGTTGTCGTTAGATTCAATCTGAACAGCCCCTTCATGTGTGCACACGCACGCACACACACACACACACACGCACACACACCACAAATGACAGATCATGCGCGGAGAACACAGTGATGGTATAAATGACTCGGACAGTGCCACCGATCAACTTGATCTCATGGACAGTTGTGGAATGAGGCATCCAACAAGTGGCCTTCAGAAAGCCCATCATGCAACTCCCCCAGGACAGACCATACACTGGACTGCAATGCAAAATGGACACATTTTACAAACATAAAAAATCACACAAGCCTGCTCTCAGGCTAGGATAAAATTCAACTAGAAACCAATAACTGAAAGGTAATAGGTCTGGCCAGATAGCTCAGTGAACTAAAGGGCCTGCTTGGGCAGAGTGCAGCAGCCAAGGTCGATTTCCAAAGCGTTGTGCTGGACCCACCCCCGGGGCATGCTGAGACAGTGACTGAGACTGGGTGTTGTGGCACATGCCTGTAATCCCAGCACTTGGAAGGCTAAAAATAGGAGAATCACTATGAGACTGATCTGCATAGTAAGATGTGCTGTACACTCTGTAGATCCTGTCCTGAATTCATTTTTTTTTTTTTTAAAAAGGTAACAGGGAAATCCCCAAATGTTTCAAAGTCGGGTTCCCTGCACCTGACTGAGCTTACTCAAGCAGGCACCTTAAACAACTGAGCTAACCTGCAAGCCCCCTCATAAATGCTTCAAAATTAGACAATTAATTTTCAATAAACAGTGGATCACAGATCCAGAGAGAGATGTAAAAGTAGCTTTAACTAATGAAAACACACTGAAATTTATGAAAAGGTGACCACTGTAGTAGACTGAAAGGGAAACAGTTCACTTCAGGGAACTAATGATTGAAGAAAACATCAGACCTAAGGTAAACAGCTGAAAATAGAAGACAAAAATTAGAGTAGAAACTAATGAAATTGAAAACAATAGAGAAAAATCAACATTAGCAGAATTCTCCTTTGAAAAGCTGAATAGAGCTGATAAAGTTCTACTAGAGTCACAAACAATGAGACAGAGAAGACGTGAGTCATTAGGGTCAGAACGGAAGGAAGCATCAGGGCCATGGCTCCATGAGGCTGAAGAGCAATGGGACTACCATGTGCATTCAGTATCCACAGCAGCCAACATGGGTGAAATGGGCCAAACCTTCGATGCAGTAACCACCAACGTGGTACTTAGTGAAAACATAAAGCCTAACCAATCCTAAATTTATTAAATAATTTGAGTTAATAATTAAACATTATCCAAAAAAAAAAAAAGACCACCACATTCAGATTTTTTCACTGGAAATCCCATCAATTATACTGAAGAAATAACACCAATGCTCTCAAACTCTTTCAGAAAATGGAAGCAGAAGGAAAAAGTAATTCATTTTCTGAGGTCAAAAGCAAATGAAGCAACTATAATAAAATTAGGGATCCAGACTTTTCATAAAGACAAATACTAAAATAATTTTCAAATCTTAACAAATTATATCCACTGATAGATAAATGTCATCATAGGCAAGTGAAAGTCAATCTCAAAATGTAAAGTTGGTCCTACTTTCATAAATCAATCAATGTAAGTCACTGCGCTAATGCAGAAAGTAAAAATATGTATGTGATTATGTCCACTGATGCAAAGCAAATACCTGACAATATGGAACATCTATTCATAATAAAAACAAACAAAAACATAGAAACATAGGAAAATACTTTAATGAAGTGAATATATGGAAAACATACGTCCAATACCAAATTTAATAGTAAGGTCTGAAGTATTTTCCCCCGAGAATGACAACTAAAAATGTGATTTTATTGCAATTCCATTCAGTATTGTACTGGAAGATTCAGAAAGCAAAACAGGACAAATAAAAGGAAGAAAAATTATATGGGAGGGAAGGGGAAAATACAACTGTCTTTGTTTGCAGACTGCATAATCAGTATTTAGATTTTGAAAAAATATAGCATTTAAAAATCTACAAAAACATTTCTTGGAAATAGCAAACAAATATAGTAAGTGTGCAAGACCCAAGGGCAATCTCCTAACACCTGCCTGGCTGGATATGGGCACATCCACGCCTAGAAGTCCATGTAATTCTGGCTGTGTGGGCAGGGCATGTCTCCCTCTTCCAGATGAGAGGAACCTGGAGCGGTGGCCCTCCCATAGCAATGACCACACCCCATGGCCAGCTCATGTCTCTGAACAACATTTTTCTGCTAAAGGAGACAAAACACCTTGGAAAAAATGAGGGCGGTCTCTCCACAGTAGGGCTTAGGGAGTATACAAGGCCATATGGAACTTCATTCATGCCAGCAGTGAAAGATGAGAAAATTGTTAAAAAGAAGACAGTAATTCACACTTCACTAGGAAGATGTGACAATGAATCATTTTGCGGTGTCCTCGTTGGGGCCTGGGAACACAGAAAAAGCACAGATTTCACTGCTCTCCACAGTCTACAAGGAGATATAATGTTGAGACTTGGGGTAGTAATGTATCAGTGTTGGCTGACTACTTGTGACAAATATGCCCTGTTAATGTCAAAAAAGACTAACAACAGAAGAAAATGGATATGCAGGAAGTAGGAACAAGCTCACTGTACTGTCCCTGTAACTTTTCATAAAACTGAAACTTTTCCCAGAGTAAATGTTTATTTAAAAACAGTTGGAAATGACAGGACACTACTTGTATCTTCCAGAAAGTCTGTATGAAGTTTAAGGGGCTATACAGCACCTTCCATGAAATCTCCAGGCCAAGAGTGGGAGCCCAAGGTGTGCATGCACGTGGGCAGGCAGTGTCCTCTGTCAGCGTCCTCCAAAGTGCCCAGCCTGACGTCAGCAGCTGAACATGGGCTGATGGTGCACAGGGGCAGCGCCTGGCGCTCTGCATTCAATTACTGGGGTTGGGCTTGCAGTTTGGGTGCTCAGACTGTAAAACTCTCGCTATCACCGGACTAGGTTATTTCTTGGGTGGGAGGACTGTAACTACAAATGAAATTTTCTTAGCAGCTCTGGGGCATCCGATTCTGTGTATTCCTGGTGGAATTTTGGTGAGTTGTAGTTTTGGAGGAGCTGGCCCAGTTTTCCATGCTGTGGAATTTATGAGCATAGAGAATTATTAGTGATGCTTTATTCTCTCAATAGTGAAATTCCCTCGTTTCATTGGTAAGAAGGGCAACTTCCATCATGTCTCTTTTAATATTTGCAAAGCTTTATCAATTATATTGCTTTTTAAATTGAAAATCTTTTGTTTTGCTGATTTTTGCTATTTTCTTGTCTTCAACTGGACCTAGCTCTGCTCCTTTATTTGGTATTGTTTACCTGTTGATGATTGTTTTCTGCTTCTATATATTTGACTTTTGTTTTTAGATTCCATGGATAAGTGAGGTGAATTTGTGTGTGTGTGTGTGCCTGGCTATTTCACTCTTGAAAATGTCTTCCAGGCCTACACATCTTGTGATGAATGGCAAAGTCTCTTTGTTCTAAGACAATAAAATCCTACTTTATAGGCCTGTGCTGCAACAACTCCAGTCACTCACTCAGCCACTCCAACTGCCACTTCCTCCTCATGGGCACGATGAGTGTTGCTGTGGTCATCCCAGAGTGCGAGGGTTCCTGAGAGGAGGCCATTCACATGCTTTGCTATGTTCCCAGAAGAGAAACTCTTACAGCACATGATATCTCTATTTTTTGTTTCTTTAGGAATCACTTACACCACCACTGAATCATGCTCATCCTTTTTCCTGTTTTTAAAGCTTTTATGAGTATGTGCTTGGGTGATGATCACATGCACCACAGGGAAATGGTGCACGGAGGCAGCATCTTTCAATCATGTTCCCCTCCCTCCAACCACATTCAATTTGGCAAATCCTGTGGAAAGCAGCAGGGCGTCGCCAGCTGACATCAGTGCATATCCACCTCCACCTCAGATCTAATTGACTGCCGTGAGCAGCACAATAGTAAACATGATGTCCCACGGAAATGACATGATGAAGTCATTAATAGTGAGGTATGACAAAGACCACAATGCCCCTTACATAGCATCCAACAGAAGTTACTTTTCAGGTGACTTCACATTTCTTTAGAACACATGCTTCCTCTCCATACACCCTAAGCCATTTCATCTCTCTGGCCTCTCTTTCTGTACACAATACAGCAACAACTCCCTGAGCATGTGGATTTGCAAATATGTAGCAGTGCAGCTCCACAGGCCTCTGCCTGGGCTGGCCTTTGGTCATTAACACAAGTGCTCATTTATTTTCCCACTAGGTATTAAAGTTCTCACCATAGGAAACAGATATTAAAAAGTCACACAAAAAGCATTCATTTAAAAGATGTAGAACTCTATATTTGAAGGTATTCACCAGAGCCAGTAGATCACTGTGGGTGAGCATACCCCAAGCTATTGATATTGGTTACCTCCGGCGGTGGAGTGGAGCAGGGAATAGGAGGGGTGTTAATTGTCTTTAGTACAGCATTTTACCGTACAGTTGTTATAAAGAATGTGTAAAAATTTAGTAATTTATAAAAGGCACAAAAATAAAGTACCAAGGAGAAGAAATTCCTTTTCTTTATTCTCCAAGCTCCCTGCCCACTTCAGTATGCATGACCATGGCTTTGCTGCCTCTTAGCCCTGCTGCAGGGACATCTACGTGTGGTCTGGGGCCAGCATATGGAAGGATACCCAAGTCCACAGTCCAGAGGCCCCTCCCTTCATTGCCGTAACTCCATCTGAAGCCTTTCTCTGCCAAGGAGTTAACTTGCAAGCAGTCAATCAATTTTAAGTCAACTTCAGGCACCTAAAGGGAGGGGATATAGTCCTGACATGAGTACTATCACAGCAGGGTAACATGTGTGCGACTATGGTACATCACAGGCTAAGTGGCACCTGGAGATCTCAGACTTCCTGAGAGCATTTGCTGGGCACTGCACAGTGAGTGCTCATGGCTGTGGGCATGAGTGCTCCTAGCAGTTGTTAAATCTCTCCAGTTCACTAGAGTAGTAGAAAAAATGTCAAAGATAGGTAAGATTTACCTCATACAACCAAATGTGTACCATGATCAAAGTTTTGAACTTTTCAAAAGATACTCCAGAACAATGAAGGAAATATTTCCCAGACATAGAGCTGTACCATTTTTCATGATGGTAGCTGTATTTGTTCCTTTTCAGTATTTGAAGAACACAGCAAGGACCCAGAAGTATGACAGAAGGCACAATTTCACAGTTTCTAAGGTAAAAACAAAGTACTGAGGCACCAGAACAACTTTTACCAGAGAGATCTGGTTTGGGATCTTGCACAGAACTTTCTGAAGAAAGGCTAGGGGCAAGACCCAGTGAGAAAAACAATGAGCAGAATATCTAGCTAGACCCAGTGGGATAACTCCCATGGGATGCAGCAGGAAGAAGCCTGGCACAGGAGCAGAACCAAGCCAGGCCCTCCTGGCAGAGTTTAGGCTCGGTAGATCTCATCCTGGTGAGCTGAGGCATAATGTTTGGCCCAGTGGGGCCCAGACACAGCCCCAGATTGATGAAAGCATGCCTTCGATACAGAGGTGGCAACAGGTAACTAGGATGAACTAGTCTGCCTGGAAGATGACATAAAGAGGAGGTAATCAGACAGAACTTAGGGGAGCCAATTTAAATACAAATTTCCAACTCAAGATCTGTGTAGTTATATGGTCATAATGTTTGATCTTATGATCTAAAATATAAGCTCACTAGTTACAAAAGTTTCTCAACTGGTAAATCTTACTGCCCATCATTAGTGTTGCTGATCATATTACAGTAAATAGAAAACTATATCTGTCTTAAACACATGATGGATTTTGGCTAATAATTTCAGAAGGTACTTGGGCAATAACTTCACCAAAGCCCTATACTGAAGGACAGATAACAAGTGCCAAACAGAAACCAATATCTCACTCTCAATCAACAGAGAGGACAAAACCTTAGAACACATACAAAACAAGAATCTTAAGCATAGAAGCAATACATAGACAACACACTACACAGGGTGACTCTGATTATAGTTATACAGTCATTTACTATCAAACTTTTGCAAAAGGATATCAGAGAAATGGAGTTCTCTCTGAAATATAAAATGACAAATGGAGCAAAATACATTCTTATGCCCCATGCTTATCCAGAATAAACTCAGGAAACACTAGCATAGAAGAAACTTGAAGTCACATACTGGAAATCTATGAAATAATAGCATTTGAAGTAAACAAACAACTTCATAAGAGTATAGAAGAAATTGTAATGGAAATAACTTCTCAATTAAAAAAGGAAATGATAAATATAATGAAAGAATTACTAAATATTTCTGAAGAGGAAACCAATAAAAAACAGAGAACAGAAAAATGATGGAAACCTTCAATGAACAATATAAAAAAGAAATAAAGCACATGAAGTAGATTCAAAGAGATATCCAGATTAAAAACTCAACTGAAAGTTGGAAAAACCTTCTGAATAAAAGTGAAGATAGATTTTCAGACTCTGAAGACACTGTTGCAGCTAGTGAAAAGGTCAAGAAGGATGTCTTAAAAACAACTAAGATCCAGGAAATAATAATTCCATAGCTGCAAGATCAACACCATAAACCTCATAGGAATCATGAGAAAGGAGTCAATACAAATGGCATTTAAAAATATGGGCAGAAGTAATAGCAGAAACCTTCCCAAATATGGGGAAACAATCTGAGATTCAGGTAACTGAGGCATATACAACTCCAAATAACATCAATCCAATTAAAACCACACACAGACATAATAATCAAGACTGTAGAAATTCAAAACAAAAACAGCATACCGAAAGCTGATGGAGAAAAGAAACAGATCACATTTAAAAGGTGTCCTATCAGAACGATAGCAGATTTCTCCTCACAAACCATCAAATCAAGAAGAGTGTGAAATGAAGTGTTTGAAGTTGTACAGAAAACAAATCCCAACCCAGTCTGACACATGTGCAAAACTCTCTTTCAAGGTTAATGGAGAAGTGAAATACTTCCATGACAAAGAACAACTAAAGAAATTCATGATGAGCAAGCCAACCTTACACAGAGTACTAAAGGACATTCTAGAAAGGGATCAAAATGATCAGAACTCAAAGAATGAGAATGGAAAGAACAAATCAAATAGGGCAAACAACTAAACAGTGGAGAAAAGTAGGTAATAAACAGGAGGAAAATAACATATCAAACATAAGTCAACATATATCAATCAAAACCATCAACGTAAATGGACTCAATTCACCAATGAAAAGAAACAGATTGGCAGAGTGGATTAACAAACAAAATCCAACAATATATGGCATAAAGAAACACACGTAACTCATAAAAAAATTCACAGGCTTAAAGCGAAAAGATGGAAAACAATACTACATGCCCCAAAACTTCAGAAAAAAATCAGGGGTAGCAATCCTCTGAGAAGACAATCTAACCTTCAAGTCAGAATGATCAAATGAATTAAAAAAAAGCCACTACACACTTGCTGGAGAAAAAGTCAAAGAAGAAGAGAAAACACTCGTAAATATGTAGGTACCAAATACGGGAGCACCCAAGTATATAAGACAAACTTTAAACGTTCTTTTTTTCTTATGTATTTGGTACAAGATCTACGGGGTCTTACTACATAGGTCAGAATTGTAGTGATCCTCCTGTTTCCAACCACCCAAGTGCTGGGATTACAGGTGTGCATCACCACAGCCAGTTTCAGTCATACGAGACACACAAAGCACATCAGATATCAAACCACCACCCCTGTACCTGCCTAAGTAGGTGCTTTAGTCTATTGAACTATCTAGCCAGTGCTATAAGACAAATTTTAATGGACAGGAAAAATCTAATATCCAATATCACAATCTTAAGAAAAGACATTAACATGCCCTTATTCCAAAAAGATAGATCAAGCAGACAAGAAAATTAGTAAAGAGGAGCAGAACTAAATAAGACCTTTGAACAAAGAGACTTAGCAAACATATATAAAGTGTTTCATACAACAACAACGGACAACACATTCTTTTCAGTCACACATGGGACGCTTTCTAACATAGACCAAATAGTAGTCCATAAGTCATGCTTAAGTGCATGCAAGAAAACTAAATTTATCTGATGCATATTATGTGACCACAGTGCAATGAAACAGGAAATTAATGCAAAAAGAAACCTAAAAACCCCATAAACACATGGAAATTAAATAGGAATATTTTCAACAACCAGTTGGTTACAGATGAAATTGAACAAGAAATTAAACAGTATCTACAATTCAAAGAAAATTTAAACACAATTTATCAGAATTTCTGTCATACAACAAAAGCAGTTCTTAGACGGAAATGTACAGCAGTGAACTCACATATTAAGAGAACAGAAAGAGAACAAATAAATGTTGTATGGCAGAACCTCAAGCTTCTAGAAAAACAAGAGCAAACCAAGCTCAGAGTCCAATGATAGGAGGAAATCATAAAGACTAGAGCAGAAATTAATGCAATTGAAATTAAAAAAAAAAACACAAAGAATTAAATAATCAAAAACCTGTTTTTTTAAAGATTAAATAAAATAGATAAACCCCTAGCTAACATTATCAAAAAGAGAAAAGAAAAACTCAAATTTAAGAAATAAGGAATGAAAAGGGCATTATTACTATACACCCTGTGGAAATTCAGAGGATCATTAATACCTAGTTTGAAAATATTTACTCTCATAGAATCAAAGACACAAAAGAAATGGGTAGATTCTTAGACAGGTACAAATTGCCAAAACTGAATCAAATAGATACATACCTGAATATCAGCCAATGAAATCGAAAATAAAGAAATTACAGACAAAGAAAAACCCAGGTCCTGAATGATTTACAGCTGAATTCTACAAGAAATTTATAGAAGATATAACCCCAATACTCCTCAAACTCTTCAATGAAACTTTAAAGGAACAAATACTCCCAAAATCTTTCCTGGAGCCAAGAATTAACTGATACCAAAACTGGAGAAAAGTTCAACCAAAAAAGAGAACTACAGACCAGTCTCCCTCATGAATATAGTAGCACAAATCGTCAATAAAATACTAGCAAACAGAATACAGCAAAATATCAAGAAGCTTACACACCATGATCAGGGTTCATCCCAGAGACACAGAATGGTTCAACATATGCACATCTATAAGTGTAATACACTATACCAACGGAGCCAAAACCAAAAATCACATGACCATATCAATTGATGCAGAAAGCATTTTGACAAAGCCCAACACTCATTCATGATCAAAGCCCTGCAGAAAATTGGAATAAATAGCCTCAATAGTCATTCATGATTAAAGCCCTACAGAAAGTTGGAATAGATGATCTCTACCTCAATCTGATAAAAGCCATCTATAATGGCTTTTATCAACAGCTAACATAATTCTAAATGGGGAAAACCGGAAGTCTTTTACTCTTAAATCAGGTACAAGACAAAGATGTCCCCTCTCACCACTCCTATTCGATATAGTTCTGGAATCATTAGCTAAAGCCATTAGATAAAAAAGAGAAAAATAAAAGGAAAAGGAATATGTAAAGAACAAGTTAAGCTATCATTATTTGCAGATGACATTATAATCCACTTGGAAGACGCAAAAAACTCCACCAAGAAGCTCCTAGAATTAATAAACACGTTCAGTTAGCATAGCAGATTACAAAGTCCACATCCAAAAATCAATAGCATTTCTCTACACAGATAACACACATAGTGCGAGAGAAATTAGAGAAATAATATCCTTCACAATAGCACCCCCCCGCAAAAAAAAAACTAGGAATTAATCTAAGAAAATAAAATAAAAGATCTATAAAAATGGAAATTATAACTATGAGAAAAGAGATCAAAGATTTCAGAAAATGAAAAGATATTCCTTGCTCTTGGACAGGAAGAACCACCATGTGAAAATGGCCGTAATCCAAAAACTGTGCTACAGAATTAATGCACTCCCCATCAAAATACCATCAACAGACCTCACAAATCTAGGCCAAACTTCCTTAAAATTTATTTAGAACCAGAAAAGACCTAGAATTTCAAAGGGAATTCAGGACAACAAAGGGAAGGCAAGTAGCATTAGAATCCCAGACTTAAAATTATACTACAAAGCTACTGTGATAAAACCAGCATGATACTGGCAAATAGAACCAAGGATCAAGGGAACAGATGAGGCAATGCAGATGCAACTAGAAAGACACTGCCATCTTCTCTTGCACAAAGGGGCCAAATGTGTTCACTGGATGAAAGACAGCCTCTAAGGAATGGTGCTGGAAAAACTGGCTCTCCACATGCTGAAAACTAAAACTAGATCCGGATTTATTACCATGCACTAAACTAAAGTCAAAATCGATTAACAATCTAAACATTAAAACAGGAACACTTATATCTCCTGGAAGAGAAAATAGGGGAAATCTGCAAGATTTAAGGGTAGGCAAACATTTCATGAACAAAAAATCAGACTGCACAGGAAGTATTTAAAAGAATCAACAATAAAGATCCCCACTTATTGAGAAGTTTCTGTACATCAAAAGGAATCACCAATATGGTGAAAAGACAACCTACATATTTAGAAAAATCTTTATCAATAATCACTCAGAGAAAGTTATTCAATATAGAGCATATAAAGAATTAAAAACACTTAGGGCCCCAAAATTTAAAGACTCAATCAAAAAACGGACAGCTGAGATGAATACACACTTTTCAGAGGAAGAAATACAAGAGGCAAATAAATACCTGAAAAAAAATGTTCTACATCACTGACCATTCAAGAAAAGCAAATTAAAACAATATTGAGATATCATCTCACCCCAGAAAGAATGACTATCATAAAGAAATCAACTAATAATAAATGCTGGAGAGGATATAAGAGAAAAAGGAACCCTTCTCCACCACTGTAGGAATGTAAACTGGTAGAACCACTATGGCAAAACACTAGAACTGGAAATCCCATTCAGTCCCTTTTGGATATTTTCCCTAAGGAACTGAAAACATTATACCATAGCAATATATATGTGCCCATGTTTATAGCAGCACAACTTACTATAGCCAAATCTTGGAAGCAACTGAAATGCCCGTCACCTAAGAAATGGATGGAAATGATGTAGTATTTTTATAAAATTGAGTATTACTCAGCCATAAAGAAAGACAAAGTCAGCTGGGCGTGGTGGCGCACGCCTGTAATCCCAGCACTTGGGAGGCTGCGGCAGGAGGATTGGTGTGAGTTCGAGACCAGCCTGGGCTACAAAAGTGAACTCAAGGCCAGCCTGAACTGCACAACGAGACCCTGTCTCAAAAAAAAAAAAAAGAAAGACAAAGTCAAAGCCTTCATAGGTAAGTGAATGCAACTAGAGGCTATGCTCATAAGTGAATAAACTAGACCCACATGTGTACATATTGTATTGTCTCCCTAGTGTAAATACTCAAAAGAAAAAGTAAGCCTGCAATGTATAATACATAAAATAAAATGGGAAGAAATGGAATGTAATCATTAAACAATGAAAAGGAGATACAGAGGTAAAGATAGGAAAAAAGGTAGGGAGAAAACATGCAGATACACCTGCAGGATAGCTAAGGTGATTGTACTAAGTATTTCCATCAGTTTTTTTGAAAATAGCAGTTAATGTGTAGAATTTTCACCTTGACAAACTCTGTATGTTGATATGTATGAAATGAGCAAGGACACTGAGGACAGCAATGTGTAATACAAGAACCATGCTTGAAAAGTTGTCATCTTAGTCTTCTACATGTGTACTGTTCTTAATGACATATCCATTGTTACTATACTCTTTTTAAAATAATTTTTTTGAAAAAGGTAATAAAAGAGAAGAAAAAATTAAGATTTCTTGAAAGAAAACAGTAATACACAATCATATGTCAAATCTTACATAACTGTATCTGTTAATCTGAGAAACAGATTTGACAATAAAAATAGATAGTATATCAACCACTGTTAACCAGCTATTCTTGCTTTGAAAAGTCAGTAACATGTATTGTTGCATGTTACCCTGTTTCCATCTTAATTTGTGATTTTGTTCTTGCTTTTGTTTTTTACTTTTCAAAATAAAATAAAATTATAATTCTAAAAAAATGCTTCCTCTTGCTGTGCCTGCCTCAGGGGCTTAAAGAGCAGAAAGAAGAAAGCCTTCACAATTAGGCCTAGGATATGAACACCTGCTATTATTTCCAATTTTCTCTTGTGTCCACAGATAATACTTCAGAAAAGATTTGAAACCCTAAAATTGTGATATCTTCAAATTATTGAAGCCTAACCTTTTCTTCTTGTCATCTGAGACTGTTTCTGTTTTTTTTTTTAATTTCTTGCTTCATTTCATGACTGATTAAAAAAAAATTAAGCATTAAGAAGGACAAAATGCTTAGCTCATACAAGAGACTTGAGATATATCAAGACGTCCTTTATCCAGAATGACCTTATTTCCTGGAGCAGCCTTTCCAAAAATCTTGATGCTGTTGGCATTTGGAGCTAGGTCATTCTCTAGTCTGCGGCTGCCCTTTCCTGCACACTGAGGGACATATAGCTGCTGCCTGGCTTCTACCCATGAGGCCATGCACACATCCCCAGGCTGCGACAACAGAGTGCCTCAGACTGGGCCACAGGTCGCTGGCTCAAAGGGGCTGCAGAGCAGAGTGGTGTAGGATGCCAGTGAAGAATCCCCACTGTAAGGTGAACAGAAATCCCAGAGGATTTATCTTTTACAGTGGAGGCTTGAAGGAAGGAGGGAATGGGGGAAGGCAGGATAGAAGGAAGGGGTAACTGTACTACTGATTTCTACTGGTCTACTCAGAGGAGTATTTATGCTTAAATTGTTTTCTTCTTTTTTTAATTTCTCATAACTTTTTTTTACCAATTTTTCATGCTTATATCTGATATTCAAAACATTAAGTTTTATAAGCAGAATATGTTTAATGATGGAAAGAAAGCTTTTTCTAAGAGAGGGAGAGAACGGGACCTGAGTGAGTTGCCTAAACAACTAATTTGAAGCTAACATTATGCAATATAACAACCATGATTGAATTCCTATTTTGTGTTATGGTTTGTGTCTAGTTGTCCCCCTAAAGCACACTGCAATCACAGGGCAGGGAGTTCTAGTTTGAGGCTAACTCATGGTCCACCGGAATTATGTGTTTTAGTACTGCTGGGATTATGGATTTTAGTACTGCTAGAATTATAGGTGTGGTCTGAGGTGGATAGCCTGAGGCAGAGAGCTTTAATTTAATGTAACAGACAGAGCAACAGACTTTCTCTGTTGCTCTTTGTTGCCCTGGTTAGTCAGTTGCCTCTGTTACCGTTTTGTTGCTGTTCTGCCGCCATGAACTGGATGCTGTCTGCCCTGTTACACTCAGGCTTGGGCCAGACGAGCCTGGGCTGAAACCTCCAGTGACCATGAGCTAAATAAACCTTTTTTTCCTTCATTTTAGGTGTCAGGTATTTGTTCTAGCAGTAAAAGAAAAGTAACTATGACATTTTGTTTAGTGAAAATCTATCATTTCTTTTCCTTACCATCTTTTATTTTCTTTAAAAAGAAAAAGAAAAATGTGTGTATATATATAAACATATATACATATATATGCATATGTGCACACATACATGCACACACACACACATATATATATATATATATATATATATGTATATGAAAGTTATGCACACAAGTAGTTATACTAATTGCTAGTAGTTCTTTAAAATAAAGGTTCATGCTTGTAATGCTTGATCAATTTTTCATGCCTTATCTTACACTACAAGCAACTGCTTTGAGGATAATAAGCAATGTGAAAACAGTTGTTACTCTCTTACAACCTTGTTTTGAAATTTTATACTAGTTTTTTTTATTTTTCTTTTCTTTAAAATAAAAAAAGGACAGAAGGCAAGTGAGAGATGGGTGCAGACAGGCAGCTAGAAAGAAGGAGAACTAAGAGAAGAAGAGAGAGAGGTAGGAAAGCCTGCACAAAGCTTGCTGCAGGAGCCAGCTGCAGTTCACTCACTTTCCTTCCTCAGCAGCGTCCCCTCTGCTCAGTGTCTCTGTGCTAACACACTGGTCACCCACCCTGGCCTTCCCAAGGGCTTTGCTCCTGCATTTCCATTCTTAGGTGCCAGCAGGAGGGTAGAGCCTGCAGCTTTACACAAAAAGCACACTAACATAAAAATTATGTGTTCTAATCCAGAGAGACACACAGAGTGACACAGAGTCAAAAAAAAAAAAAAAATACTGAAAGAAGGTGTATAGTGCCTAATACTTATTCAAATGTGTTGATAGGTGAGAAAGTGGTTATCTTTTCTTTTTTCTAGTTTATTTTGCTGAGATAAACTATCCAGTACTCAAAATTAAAGAGGGAAAGGTTTCTCCAACTCACAGCATGTGGCTCAGTCCCATAATCAGCTTGCTCCAAGGTGGAGTGGCACAGGGCAGAGGGCACCAGTTCAAGGTGGCAGAAGACTACAAGAATAAAAGAAGGGAAGCTTCTTTTGCTCCCTTATATTGTATGCAGGCTACCCCTGGGGGGAAAGGTATAGCACTCACTCCCCCTCAGTACCCTCCCCTTGCACAGGATGAGGATTTTTACAAAGTAGTGACCTTGGATCCCTGGGTGGCTTAGTTAAAACTACTGAACTTCTCATGCTGGCCCAATGCATTAACCATTACAGTGGTTCCATAATTTATAAGCACAATTATAGAGAGAAATTCAGATCTCATAGTGATTTGTGAGCTCTGGATGATCCAAAGGTAAATGCCAGTTTAATGTGGCATTTTGTGTGCGGACCCTCATCTGTCCACAGCCCACAGCCCTGTAGCCCATGCTCTGCACCCAAATGGGCTGAAGTGGGCACACCAGGTGAGTGACCACTCCGTCATCTCTCCCCAGCAAGATCCATCACCTCCACCCTCCCAAATACAGCATCAGCACAATGCCTCATGGGTCCAGCAGATGTTTGTAACTACATATCACTCTTTACCAGACTAGGGACTCCTACAGGCTAATGTTAAGCCTGGAGCATCTACACAGTGGTGCTTGATAAATATTTGGGCAACCAAATGACAAACATGAGGGGAAGACAAATGGGCAGCAGAACCTTGCTCTATGGGATGGTGTCTACTGCTAACTCTGAGCAAAATGATTTGTCATAATTTAGCAGGGGCTGCTTGTCCACATTCTGCTGGGAAGCAGATGTAATGAACTGGAGCATTTCTGTATGAACAAATCTACAGCCTGCCAGGAGGGCCATATGGTGGCTGCTTATCAGATGTGACAATCCAGGTCAACCTGAACCGCTACAAACTGCAGCACTGCTGGGCCACCTGGGAAGGGTGCACAGGCCCAGTGGGAAACACGGGAGCCCAGAAGGAGCACAGTCCAAGAGCAGGGAAGACAGCAGGCAGCCATGGCTGTGAATGGGGCTGTACAGGAGAAGACGGCAGAAGACACTGAGCCAGAAGGAACATGTGTCCTTGTGGCTCACAGCCCTAGTGGCAGAAGGAGGTGGCGAGAGCAGGCCACTGCAGTCTTTCCTCTTGGGCAAGCACTGGGAAGAGAGGAAATTCCCAGGCACCTGCTCTGGAAGGCCCACAGTCCTGAGGGAAGTCCTAAATTCTAGGAGGAGAAGCAGCTGAGATGATCCGCGTCTCCCTCCTTCACTGGCACTGCTCTGCTAGAAAAAGAGCAACATCACAGTAATGAACTCTGGGGAAAGGTTCCACAAATTGTTAAGTGGTGAGAGGTACCATATGTACTTCTAGAAGGCAAGCTGTCCACTGTGGGACACCACCATAATGGACCACGTCACCAGTACTTAAAATCACTTTCAAAATCCTGTATTTCCTGTATCTATGGCAAGACATTATGTGCATGAATATTGAGGCTGAGATGCGGATGCGACTTGGTTGTAGATTCGACCCTTCCACTCACCCTCGCCACTAAAAAACATATGCATGTGAGATTATGCATACATGCATGTATGTGTGTGTGTGCACGTGTGTGTACATGTTGGGGGGTATCAAGTATGTGAAATACTCAAGATGAGAAGCGGTTCAGATTCTGAAAAGCTTGCATATATATGATGAGGTATTCTGGGGAAGGGTCCCACATTTAAATGAAAAGTCACTTAGGTTTCCCATGTGCCTTAAGCACAGAGTCTGCAAGTGACTACAGAACACCTCTAGAGGGCCTGTCTTTTGACTTCAGCTCAGGACCCGTGGCTGGGTGTGGGATTTTACTCTTGCAGTACCACATCTCAATGTTAGAAATCCAACAAAACCTGTGCCTTTGGAGAACTGAAATGCCAGCTTTGCCAAAACTGACAAGGACAGACATTGCTGTGGCAGACAGCCTGGCACTACCCACTTGCTGCGTCCCTTCAAGTCAGATGATGGAGAATGAGGCTGAAGCACTCCCATGTGCTTGTAAAAAGGAAGAAGGAAATGGTGATGACAATGTTCTCAGTGTTAGTGGTGATGCGTTTTACAACGAAGTATGCTAACCCATGTATACTGGCTCTGTGTGTGTTGTGTATGTGTTGAGATGAATATGAAATAGCAATATCTAAGTGCCTTTTCTGTACTTTTAAAATTACAAATAGACATTTGCTGTTTTTATGACCAGGAAAGAAAACCTTCATGCTAGATGGTTTTTTGTTTGTTTGTTTGTTTGTTTAATGCCAAGGACTGAATTTGGGACTTCGAGTTTGCCAGGCAGATGCTGATGCCTGCAGAGTTGTATTTTCCTGCTGGACTTTTTTTTTTTTTTCTTTTTTTTCCTCTTTTTGAGACAGGGTCTCACTATGCAGTTCAGGCTGGCCTTGAGCTCACTTTTGTAGCCCAGGCTGGTCTCGAACCCGCACTGATCCTCCTGCCTCAGCCTCCCGAGTGCTGGGATTACAGGTGTGCGCCACCACGCCTGGCTTTCCTGCTGAACTTTTAAGTTACCTTTTGAGTAAAGAATTAAACCCAGAGCATAAGTAAATTTAGGTTCAACTACATCATGAAGACTTTCCACATTGCAGAACGACTTTTACATACTTATGCTTTCTGAGCCCCAAGTAATTGTGCTCCTTCCCCCACCAGAGCAGATCTATCTTAGAACTGAGGAAGGTGGTTCCACACAAGTGGCCACACCCCAATCACAGCAGAGCACAATCCATTGTTTCTCCTGAGTAAGTCTGGTGAATACTGCTATCCAGACTCAACTTGCAAATGTGAGAGCAGTTTGCTTTCTAAGAAGGCGCTTGGTGCTGTGACGTCTTGAGAATCCAACAGCACCCGTGTGAAATCTCATGTCCCTCCTTAACACTTTGGTGTGTGCTCTTAGGAGCTCTGGTCCCTGGTTTTCCAAGGACTAACAAGCAAGTCATGGTGGGGCAGTGTAGCAAAGATCTGTATTGAACTCAGCACTAATTATGCCTGTCACATGCCAAGCACTCTGCTGTAAGATGTGTGTGGATGAGCAAACTGTAGCTATCACAAAATGTATGAAGTGATGTACTATTGTTTTTTATTTTTAAGTGAAGGAGGGCTAGAGTTAACCATGATCTGATGGAGTTAGCCTAGAAGCCACATAACTCAAGTCTGCACCATTGTGCCCTGCTGCTTCTCAGCAGGGAGCAGGGCACAGATGAACACACTGACACGCAGTATCTCCATAGTGTAAGAGCCCCCACGTCATTTGGAGCTCTTTCTTTAAGGTTGCTAAACAAGGGAAAAAAAGGTAACAACAGCTATAAGGGGAGTAACTGGAGACAGTTTTTTGTATCTTCAACTGCATTTGGTAGTAACTACAAATGTGGCAGGTGCATCTCTAGGCATGTTGCCTGCAGATATGTGTGTTAAGAGTGAAGGTTAAAGTATGTTCACTTCTACCTGATGTTTGCTAAGTAATGGAGAATATAATCAGTAACATACTAGTTAGGAACTGCAGGAGCATCCCTGCTATAGGATGTTCTACATCAGTTAAGTACAATCAGGCAGGTCTATTAACCTCAAAAAAAAAAAAAAAAAAAAAAAAAAAAAAAAAAAAAAAAAAAAAAAAAAAAAAAAAAAAAAAAAAAAAAAAAAAAAAAAAAAAAAAAAAAAAAAAAA